>QJNU01000078.1:122919-175444 GCA_004154915.1 Monosporascus ibericus | reverse complement strand
GGCCCATACATGTTCCGTGGCTAAGCTACTTAACGCTGTACGCGTGCAACAGCACACGTATCTAGCATAATACAACAACACAACTGATGTCCCCTATATCTAACAGGAGCAGCCCGATTAACCGGATCAACCAGCACAGCCTACGCAGGCAGCCCACGGCAAAAAGGCCGGAAAAGTCCTGAAGCCGATTAAGCCTACCCTTTTTAACGGAACTACCACCAAGCTATAACAGTTCCTTACGGAATGTCGTGCCTACTTTAAGTACTTCCTAATCAAATTCGTAATACCTATTTTTCGAATCCAGTTCGCTATAAAACAGTTAACCGGAAATGCGGCTACTTAATTTAAGCCTACCCTTCGTAAATAAGTTACTAAACCTCCTTAATAGAGGTCCATAAAGACCATAACTACTTATAACGATTATAAAAGATTCGAGAAAAAACTAAAAAAGGTATTCGGAATGATAAATAAAAAATTTAAGGTTAAAAAAAAGATTAAGGATTTAAAGCAGAAAGGATTAGCTTTCGGATACAGCAACTTCTTTATTTAACTGGCTTCAAAAATTAATTAGAAATAAAAAGTATTAATAGTTATATTTTTTAACGGCTTAAAAAAAAGGTACAGAAAGAATTGTTTAAGGATAAACGCCCCGAAAAGTTGGTAGATTATATCGCCATGGTAGTTAAGATCGACGATCAGCAATATGCCTAAAAAACTCGATATTTTAAGGACCGACAAAATAACAAGCTAAGGTATTTCCTTAATATCAACATTTCATAAAAAATTAACATATCTTATGAAATAATACCAGGACCCATAAAATTAAGCGCAGTATAATAACGCGACCCGCGTACCATTAAATGCTTTAACTATAACAAAATAAGATATAAAGCTTATTAATATAAGGCACCCAAGAAGTTACGACAAAATACCTGGATATTAGTTCCCTAGGAACCCCCTTAAAATAACCAAGGAAACGATAATAGGTTAATTAACATAATTAGGATTAAAGATAACCATAACCCCCTTAAGGAAGTATAACAGGAATTACAGGAAGCAAAGGAGCTATCCTAAGCAGCTATTTAGGAACGGCGAACCTTTGCCATAAGACCCATAATAGCCCAATAGCTAAAGAAATACGACGGATAAAAAAAGCTTTCAAAGGACAAGTTACTTTCCTGCTCCCAAAAAAAGCGGCGATAACGGTACGAACAGTTGGAACTTAACGCATGGATTAAGGAATACCAAGGTTAGGATAAGAACCTATTACCAGAATAACCAAACCGACATGGGAAACTTCATGCCATTCAGTACAAACGTACCTATTACCTAAGATATATGAAAGGAAAACGGTATATTAAGATACGACTTACGCGAATATATAACCAGGGATTCGACTTTTATAATTAAACTGGGAAAGATCCTAGGGATTAACGATAATACAGATACTTAAAAACGTTCGCCTCGGAAAATATTATTAATATCATTACGGCAGCAACAAGTTAGCCCGAAGGAAAAAGCTACCCCGATAAAAACCCTATATGTTATTACGGTTAGTACGATCATAAAACAAAAGAAAAATAAATCTACTAAATAGTTATAAAAGCATCCTTAAAAGTAATTAATAACTTAAACTTCCGTTTAACCTTTATGGATAACCCGGATAAACGGCAAAAAATTAAATACGAAATAAAGAAAAGGAACGAAAAGATAAGGTAATACGACGCCCAGTTTTAAGCACGATAAAAGGGATAAGGAACCCCCGAACCAAAATACATTACCACAAAAAATTTCCAGACGCAAATCCTTTTACTTGAAGTCATTTTACGCAAATAGGAAAGACAGCTAAAGTAACTAAAAACCTTTAACCCATAAAATCAAAAGCGCATTAAAGCGTTAAAGGATAAGTTAAAAGACAAACATTACCTATAAGAAAGCCGCAAGATGGTAAAACCCGGAAAAGCCAGCAAAAGCTTCCCAAAAGGGCTCTAAATACGACGATAAAAGCCAAAAACGACCTTATCATTTTATAAGTACGAATTAAGATATACTGGTTTACCGCATTTATGGATTACGGAATAACAAAAAGTAATTATATTACGCCGGATATGGTTAACCGATTTCGATTACCATAAAAAGAAAAGATAGAACTTTATATCGCCGAAAACGCAAAAGGTTAAGTATTCGCCTACGATAACGGAAAGATCAGCCGCAAAATTAATTACCTCGAGATCTTTATTAACGGACGAAACCAGATAGCAGATTTCGATATCGTTCCGATAAGGAATTACGACATGATCCTCGGAAAACTATGGCTATATTAATATAACCCCTTAATCGATTAAATAATTAGCTAGATAAAGTTTATTTTATATCCATTCGATAAGAAAAAGTAAGATACGAAAAGATTTTAATATTCGATTAAAGATGGCGACAAATATAGGCATAAGGATATGACAAAAACCTTATTACCTATAAAAATAAAACATAAAAAAGAATAAGGGTATTATAAAAAAATAAAACGCATTATCGTTACCATTAAAACAAAGTTACAAAAAATAGATAATCACCTATAGCATCAGCCCCTAAAACTAAAGACCATAGCTAACGTACCTTCATAATACCACAAATACGAACGATTATTCCGTAAGAAACTTAAGACAAAATTACTAAAATATAACGAATAAGATTACGAAATAATCCTCAAAGATAAAATATCGATCAGATTTTATCTAATTTATAACTTTAACGAAACGGAACTATAGGTATTACGTAAATACCTTAAAAACAAGCTTCGAAAAGGTTACATATAACGTTCCAGTTTATTAGCCGGATACCCCATATTTTTTGTACCAAGGAAAAACGGGAAATTACGTTTAATTATCGACTATAAGTAATTAAACGATATTACGGTTAAAAATAAAATACCGTTACCCTTAATTAACAAAATAAAAGATCGCTTTTATAAAATTAATTGGTTTATAAGTTTAGATTTTAGAAAAGGATATAATTAAATTCGTATTAAGTTAGGATATAAATGGAAGATAGCCTTTAGGACGAAATACGGATTTTTCGAATACTTCGTTATACCTTTCGGATTTACGAACGTACCAGTAACTTTTTAACGGATGGTTAATTACGTATTTAGGGAGTATTTAAATATTTTCGTTATTTGTTATCTTAACGATATTCTTATTTACTCGAAAAATAAAGAGGAATATATAGGATACGTTTATACAGTTTTCTAAGCCTTATAAAACGCCAACCTTTTAATTAACAATAAAAAAAGCTAGTTTTATATATAAGAAGTGGAATTTTTAAGATATATTATTACCTTAGGATATATCAAAATGGACCTTAAGAAGATCATTACGGTATAAGAATAGGAGATGCTTATTACAGTTAAGAAAATACAAACCTTTTTCGGATTCGTTAATTATTATAAAAAGTTTATTCGAAACTTTAGCAAAATAGCTATATTATTATTTAACCTAACGAAAAAAGGAAATAAGTTTCTTTGGACGACAAAAACGGAAACCGCCTTTTAAAAGATAAAAAATGCGATTACCAGCGAGCCAGTATTAATTATGTATAACTTAAGCCGCCTAGTTAAGCTTAAAACCGACGTTTCGGATTACGCTTTAAGCGTAATAGCCGGATACCGTAATAATTAAGGCTACCTACATTTTATCGCCTTTTACTTTTATAAGTTAAAAGGAGCAAAATTAAATTACGCCATTCCCGATAAAGAATTTATGGCTATCGTTAAAACTTTCCGAGAATTTAGATATTACCTTAAGGGAAACCTGCACCAGGTTAAGGTATATACCGACCACAAGAACCTTATACGTTTTACCACCACCAAAAAACTTACAGGATAATAATTACGTTACGCTAAGAAATTAGCAAAATATAACTTTGTTATCATTTACCAAAAGGGATTAAAAAATGATAAAGCAAACGTACTTAATTAAAGATTAAACCTCGAAGAAAAAGTAATTAAAGTTAATTATTAAATTTTCGATATTACGTTAAAAGGATACCTGCAATTATGATAGATAGAAATAATTAAAGCAGCATTTTTTGATCTATATTAGAAAATCCAAGAATATAACGATAACCTCCTTAAGGACCAGAGAATAAAAAAAAACATAAATCCCAGAAAAATACTAGGAAATATTAATAAAAGATATATACGAACATTAGCTATACGGATATCCAGGGATCTATAAAATCCTAAAACGATTATGACGCATTTATTACTTTCTTAAAATGAAATTAATAATGAAAAAAATACGACAATAATGCCATATCTACAATAAGGCAAAAGCTTGACGACATAAGCTATACGGAGAATTACAACTATTATTAATCGCAAAGTAATTATAAAATGCAGTTACTTTCGACTTTATTACCAAACTTTCACTTTTAAAAAACTTAATTATAGGCATATATTACGACAGTATTTTCGTAATCGTTAACCGATTTACCAAGTTTTCTTATTTCCTACCATATAATAAAGATATAAACGTAAAATAATTGGCCTATATTTTTTTAGGGCATATTTTAAAAGTACACGGATTATTAACGGAAATTATTTTAAATAAAGGAATAATATTTACTTCAAAATTTTGGCAAAGATTTATGGCGTAACTAGGCCTAAACCATAAACTATCTAGCATATTTAGACCTTAAATAAACGGATAAATAAAAAGAATTAACCAAATACTGGAAACCTACTTACGATGCTATATTAATTACGAACAAAACAATTAGGTCCAGAAGTTACCTATCGTATAACTGGTTTATAATATTAACTACCATAAAAGTACCAAAACAATTTTAACGAACGCTAATTTTAGTTTTATATTAAAAGTTTACAAAGATATATGTAAAGGATTTATTAACGTCAAGGTAATTCTTATATTAAAATAATTTAAGTAATTATATGCAAAAATAAAAAGAGAATTTAAATTCGTACGTAATTAAATAAAGAAATATTATAACCAAACAAGGTTAAAGGGATTAACCTTCCAAAAGGGAAAAATGGTTTACCTAATCACCAAAAACATTCAAATTAAATAACCTAACAAAAAACTCGACTTTAAATATATTAGCCTATATAAAATTATCAAGAAAATCTCAGAAAATAATTATTAATTAAAATTATTACCTAAAGTCAAACTCTACCCAATTTTTTACGTTTCCTTATTAAAGTTAGCAGCAAATACTATCAAAGTTAACATAAAATATAAAAAAAAGGGTAAAAAAGGATATACCAACATACGAAGCAGAAAAAATCCTAAATATACGTAAGGAAAATGGACTTACCTAATACCTGATTAAGTGGAAAAATTACCTAAATTCCGAAAACACCTAAAAACCCGCCAAAAATCTTACGAACGCCCAGCGCCTATTAAGAAGCTTTTATTAGCAACAACGGATGCACCCCAATCAGCAGCCGACCAATTAATAGGTTCAGACCAGTCGGCCGGATCTGCGACCTGACCTAACGTGGCCGCGGCGACCGCCGCCTCCAACTGCTCCTGCTTTTTTTCCAAACGTTCAAACTTTTCCATGGCCTCCGCACCCTAAACACCACGACAAAACATCTTGACGCCACGAAAACGGAGGAATTTTTTCTATTTGCGCAAACGGTTTAAACGACCAAATAGTTTAGATAAGTACTATTACGCCCTAAGCAGCTCTTCCTTAGCCATACGCTTTACTAATTTCAAATGATCCTTTTCCGTAATAAGCTTTTTATATTTAAATTTAAAAAGACCAAACAAATCGCAAAAACCCCCGTGTTTAGTATAACGTACATACTTTCCGGAACTATGATGCGCCTTATAAACCTTATTTTCAAATTTGTAACGAAAACAAGAGAATTTCGACGATATGGTAAAACCAAAGCGTTTAATACGTTCTAAAAGAACGAAAACGTTAATACGTTAACGAAAACGACGTTTTTTAATTCGACCCGACATAATAAATATAAAAAAAGGGAAATTATTTACCAAAATCGACAAATAAATAATTGATTTTTAAGGGCAAAGATCCTGGAAAGAAGGAATCGTATTATAACCTAACGGTCTTAACTGCAACATAAATAATCGGACCTCCAGGGAGTCAGCTTCGACCTAGGCCCAAACGTTACGTAACTAGCTTAAAAAACTTAACGGCCTCCATTAATCCAAGGACCTTAAGCCGGCCAAGCTA
Source organism: Monosporascus ibericus (assembly GCA_004154915.1). Taxonomy (NCBI): domain Eukaryota; kingdom Fungi; phylum Ascomycota; class Sordariomycetes; order Xylariales; genus Monosporascus; species Monosporascus ibericus. The sequence continues at coordinate 169,222 of QJNU01000078.1, read as the reverse complement.
CGAGAAGGCTTAAAAGGGCTTAAGGGGAATTAGCTAACAAAAAGGTTTTAAACCGTTTAAACGCCTTAAACCAAGACGAAAATATATACGTTCGTTATCTTCCATAGTTTAAATTACCAGCTTATAATATAACTTAATTACCCAGATTACCTTTAACAATTTGTTATTACCAGACGTAATTATTAAACGTATCATTACTTAGTTTCCCACGACATTACTGCCAACATTTTTTTTTTTTTTGTAATATTTAACGCCGGGGGTTAAGCCGTATAGCGGCTATCCCAGAGCCTCCCTTAGGGCATATAGGGCGTGTTAAGCTAAGTAAAGCTATCTCTAACTAACTTATCTACAAATGTAGACCTATTTAGCAGTTCTTGTCCGTAGACGCGTCGCCGTTTCCAGCGCATTAAATTATATCCTCCCTTTTCCGTACGAGGGTAATATTTAGCGTTTTTCCCCTTCCTTTAGCGGGAATTTTCGAGGGCCAGAGCCTAAATTATAGTTATAATAACTGGATATGTTAATTAGCTGTCTACCATGTATTACGCGCTTAGGCGTATTAGTAAGTATAAAATCATCCCTTTTTCCCGCCTTTTTTAATTTCTTTAAAAACGCTCAAAAGTACCTACCGAATTCCTTATGTCTAATTTAAAAAAAATCGCCAGGGCTTTAGGTAACTTTTACCGTTATAAAATAATTGCTCCGTCTAAAGCGATATCCGGTAACGGTTTTAATATAACCCCGTTCCGGTTTTTTCGCGTACAAATATTCCCGTAAAACCCCGTAACCCCGATATAATCCCTAAAAGCGATTAAGTTATTTATAAACTTTTTTAAATAACAAACCTTATTTTTAGGTTTTTATAAACGCGTTTTCGGCTTTAATAGTTAATCTTCGAAAAAGGCGTCCGCTTTTTTGTAATAAACCAGATATTCGGATGCTTTAAGTTTACCGCAAATGCAGTATAATTCGACGTCGTCGTATTTGAATTTCCGGTAATACTAGACAAAGTTTTTATACCCCGTACGAAGCGTTAGATAATGGTAAAAAGCCGGCCTCGTTAAGTATTCCAGCTTATTAAGATAGCGTAAATAATATTTTAATTTTCAAGCTTTATAACGTTATAAGAATTTAATAAAAACTACTTCCTACTATATTTTTTGTTGCGTTTTATTTCGTAACCTTACCCTAAACTTAATCCCGTAAGTTATAGCTATATAATCGTTATTAACGTTCTTTAACTTTAAGCCCGCTTTTGTTAACTTATCCGCCAGCTTGTTTTTTTTTACGCCGCAGTATCCCGGACTTTAGCGTACCCCGACGTTATACGTATCCGCCGTTACGTAGAATTTTAGGTATGCCTATTAAAAGGATATAATAGCATTCGCCTTAATCCCTTAAATCGCTTCCGTATTATCTAGGCAAACCCATATTCGCTTCCGGTTAATTTCCGGTGGTCCCATAACGACGTACTTTAATCCCTTTTAAATTTTTACCATTTCCGCATCGAAAATAATAAAGTAGGGATCCAAGCGTCCGCATCCTATACCGAAAAATCGCTTATTTTGGTAAACCGTAAAGCCGTAATTAACTTCCGTTTTATCTTATAAGCCGTCCGAAAAGACGATAACGTCCTCCGGTGGTAAGGCCGCATACCAGGCCTCGAAAGCTGCGGCAACTTCCTTTTTGGTAAGTCCTTGTATAGGATCCTTTTTCGAACTAGGTGGGTACCTGGGAGGGATTAGGATAAGTCGTTATACGGATAGTAGCATCCTTGCCGTTACCTGCACCTTGGTTTTGGGATTTTGCAAACCCCTTACCCCGCGTTCCCTGATAATTTTAACCAGTTCGGTTTTTTAAGTTAAAAGGTGATCTTTGTCGACAGTTCGGAACTTATACGCAAATCTCCATAATGCGAGGTCCAGGGCTATTTGTGCTGTCGGCAATCCCGAATTACGATATAGGACGTCCGTAGGTGTTGTTTTTTATACTAGCAGGGTAGCTTTGGTAGTTAAGGTAAAAGCCCGTTAAACTTTTCTTACGTGCCAGCCTACCTTAGCGTTAACCTTATTTTTCCTTACCTATTTGGTGCGTTCTTCGTATTACGCCTTTACGCCGTATAATGCCGTAAGAATAACATAAGTAATCATAGCTTTCCGTAATCCGGATGCCGGGGGCCCGTATTTCGTATTCGCCAGATGCCGTATATGCTGGGCAAGCTGCATTATTTTGTCTGTTTTTTTTAAAACGTATCGCCTAAATGTTAACTTTTTATCGAACCATACCTTAAGCTATTTAAATGCTGGCGCTTTATTACTATCCTCCGGTTTCTTTACCGGGTAGATTATGAAGTTGTCGTCGACTACCACCGACGGGTCGTATTTCTCCCGCATTCTGGTGATATGTAATAGCTCGCACTTTTCTGGGGCGAAATAAACCCGGTTTTCTTTACCCCATTATAGCACCTGCTGTACGTCCCGAGCTAAAAGTTGTGCGTTTTTGTTAAATATCCTAAACGTTCTATATAAATATAGGTCGTCCGCATAACCAAATCTTAAGGTCCGGTCCTATTATAGGAGCTTTACGAAATATAACATATATAATACCGGGGAGAATGGGAAACCTTAAGGTATACCGCATCGGACCTGGCTATAGCCCGTCGTTTTGGATTCGAACCATACCCGAACTTTCCTATCCGATAAAAAAGATTCCGTAAAACGGAGCACCGGCAGCGGCCAACCTTGGCGTCTTATTCTTTCTAGTAAGCGTTTTTATAACAGGGCATTAAACGCTTCCTATACGTCCATCGTAACCATGGAAACCTTTCGTCTAATTGTAAGTACCTATTTTACGTCATATACGAAAAACGTTACTAAATCTATCGTTAATCGCTTAGGTAACGCCTTATTATGTTATGGGTTAAGGATATTATTCGTTAAAGCGATTTACGCCAGCCGTTTTGTTATTACCCTTTCTAGCCTTTTACCGAAGTAGGAAAATAGGGCTATAGGCCGCCAAAACCTCGGCGACTCCTTATTCCTTTTCCTTACCTTAGGTATTATCGATACCTCGGCGTTTCGCCAGGTAGCCGGGAAATATGCAAGTCGTAACGCATATTTAAAAACGTCCTTAACGTATTACTTAACCGACTTCCAGCCAGCTTTCAAAAACCTGACCATAACGCCGTTTATCCCGGGTAAAGTATTCGATACCCTTATAATATAAGCTTCGGCTTTTTTAAGTATTACCGTAATATCCCAAGGTAACTGGTTGCTTCGTTAATCCATATCTTCCAAAAGGTCGTAATCTAGGTCGTCGTCTGCTAAAAATCGTTCCAGGATTTCCGTACGCAAAGCTTTAACCTTACCAAGCGTATTTTTTATTATCTTATTTCCTACCCGTAACGGTAAGGATTTTAATCTGGACCTAAACTTATGCCAGTTAATAATTTTGTAAAATTTATCGTCCGTAAAGGCCGTTTTAATAGCTTTCCGTTAATAATTTCTTTTAGCCTTACGGATAACCGATAAAAATTGCCGATGTTCGTCCGTATAGTTTCGATCCGGGTTACCTTAATCCGTAAATTATTTATATGTTTCCGAATCTTTATAAATGCGGTAAACGTTTTAATAATTTTACGTCCATTATGGCGCCCGGTATCCTCGGTCCATTACCGGCTTACTTATTACTTTTATCGCTAATTGGAAAACCGAAATAACAGCTTTTACCCGGGAATCTAGCTTTTCCGGCAAGGCTACCGGGCCCGTTTCCGGTAAGGAGATTACGCCCGTTACGATCAGGTCCGTAAACTTATTTAGGTTTAATTCCGATATCCGTAATCGGTATTATTTTTACTCCTTTTTATTTTTATCCGGAATAATTATCAAAAACGTAAAATAATCCGATCCGGAATTAAGGTTATCGTATACGGAAATCTCCGTAAAGGGAATATTAAAAAAAACGAAGTTTAGTACGTACCCCGTTTTATACGTAAACTTACCGGATATACCTGTATAAACCATCCCGTTAATAATAAGCTATTATACGATATCTTTCCCCTTATTCCTTTTTTCGACCCCTGGTTCGAAATACGGATGCTATATATTCTAATTACCTTTTACTAAGTAATTATCCGGCGGTACCAGGCTGGTAATATAATTAACCGTTACGTCCGTACGGAGCTTTCGGTACGTATTAAGCATAAAATATTTATTAACGTTTAACTATAGCAAATTTCGAAAATAAACCGATCGTTATTATTATACCGCCAGATAACGTCTTTTTTTAATATAAGTTATAACCCGGGGCCTTTTTTTTTTATTCGTTCAATTATTTATTAATACGTAAAAGCTAAATCCCGGATGGTTTTATATTTTCGTATTTCCTTTTGCTTAAAGCTTTTAAATTTAGATTATATTTATACCTTAAGCTTAACATAGCTTTAATAAGGTAATATATGATACTAAGGTATTGCGAATATTACATTAAGCTACGTATAGGTTACGTGATTTCGGTAATTCGCCTTTATCCGTACGGCGCCGCCGGCGCTCCTATTCCCGTTTATCTTCCGTTATTATACGAGGGGGGTAGTTTGGGTATTCGTTACCTTAGTTTTTACGGCCAGGCGTAAGCGTAAATTATATTAGTTAATATTAACTGTCGCAGTATTTTATACCTTAAGGTAGGATAAGCGATTTTTAGTAATTACTTTAATAGATATTTTAACGTTACCGTTACCTTCGGTATCCGTTAATTTTAACGCCGTAATCGGCTTTAATCTAAAGCTGTACGTCTTTAAAGGTATATAAATAGGCCTGGACCTTATAAAGGTCGTTCCGTTATGGGTCCTTTTTCTGCCGCTGGCTGCCTAGTTTGGTTACGGCTTATCGGATTCCTTTACCGTAGGTTAAGGTAATTCCCCGTTTTCCGTAACCTATTCCTGTTCTGGTAAAATATTTTCCTCCTTATATCTTTTAGCTTCCGCTTTCCGGACGTTTTTTAATTCGTTTTTCGTTAGCCGTACTAACTATTCCTTAACTCGCTTAAAAGCGGCCGTACAGTTTTCGTATCCTGCCTGGAAAAAATCCTAACAGTTCGTACATTTAAGGGGCCGGTTATATTCGCCTTCCGGGTATTAATCCAGCTTATTTCCGTAGTTATTATACCGTATAACCCGTTAATACCGTCCTTTAATATAATACCTTTAATATCCTGGATTATATAACTCGGTTACCGGTTTTTTAATTATTAATCTAGATTACCCGCTAATATTAAAAAGCTTAAAAATCTTAACTGGAATTAAAAAAGATATTATCCAGGTTCCGCGGCCAATTATAAGGTTAAGCCCGTACCTTAACGGTTTGCAGCTTATAAGCCGATATTTAATTTATACGTAAACTTTATCATAAATAACGTCTTACGTATTAATAATGCGTCCCGGGTTAATATAATCCGGAAAAATATGTAATACGTTCGGTACCGTATAAGTATATTATTATTCCGGTACTTAAATATTATCGGCGTTTATAATTTTACTTAGGCGTTATTTTACGTCCGGTTCGAAAAGTATATCCCGGATTTATCTGGTAATTAATCTGATAAACTAACCCGTATTCGTAACCGTAATACTCGGAATATCCGGCAGCTATAACCCTAGGTTTTCGAATTCCTTATATATAATAATCCTTAACGTAAAGGGTTATTCCTTATAGGCCCGCCGCTTTTCGCTTAAACGAATTAGGATTTTATTATCCTTCTTATTAAAAAACCAGAATATGGTAAAGCTGGTTTTAATAATCGATTTGGCGATTTTTATATTGCCATTCGGGTTAAAGTTATACCCCGATTTAACTATATTAACCCAGGAAACTTATTTATTTTTCGCCTTCGAATTGGTTGGTTGTAAGCTTAATAGCCGTATAAGGGCGTAAAGCGTTTCGTTAAAAGTTAAGAAAACCGCCGTATTAAAATAACTAACGAATATTTCGATAAAAAATCTTACTTCTACCTTATAATCCGTCTAATAATCACCTTTATAATCTCTAACGAACGAATCCAGGTACCCAGCTAAATCCTTAATAATTTGTTTTTTAACCTAAACTTATCGTTCCATTTTATCAAATCGGAAGGTGATAGCTAAAGTCGCAATATCGGGTTAAGGTCGATTAGCGGCCTTTCCGTTAATAAGGTTTATTACCGGAAAAGTCTGGATATTAATAGGTTTCTTCCTTTTATTCCGCTATAACTATACAAGGTTTGAGGGGGTAAGTGGCTTAGGCTGTTGAGTATACTGAGCCATGTCGTCAGGAACCCTAATTAGCTGCTGTGGTATGGTAGGGGCTTCCATCTCCGTCGATTGCTGGTAGTTGCCAGCGATCGCGAAATTTTAGCCTTAGTATTTTTAACTCAGCTAGTGGCGAAGTCGCCAAGAGCGCCAAAAGTTAGAAAATTGAATATGATGCACGCTTAAGCACTAACAGCTCTAAACGCACGGATGAAATATAGAAGGAAAGGTGATTACTGCCAACATAAACCGTACGACTAGGTTTAATAGTTGGTTAAACCCCTTAGCCGTCATACGATGCCTGTAAGTAAACATGTAATTTTTCGGGCGCTCAGCATATTTTAATAATAAAATACCTTCCAATTTTTCACCAGCCACTCTTGTGGTGCGTATGTAACGCCTAGTTACAGTACTTGCCTAAGTGCTGAGCCACGTGCCGCCTCTTGGCCCGGTGCTATCAGGAGGATGCCATCAATAGCAAGAAGTTTTGTTAGCAGCGGACAAAGGGAAACGATATCTGCTCTACTCAGCCAGGAATCCCTTCCCGCTGTCAGATTAGTGAAGGCTGCTATTGAAGTTTCTGTCTCCGGGAAGGCCACTAGTCTAAATTTCAAGCGCATGAAGGTTATCATTATCAAATTGCTGGTAAACACTACGTTAGAAACTTATCTTGCGAGCCAGGTAATGTATGCAGCACCAACACACGACAAGACGATTCGCATTAAAGGAATACTACGTAACATCCACGGAACCCTTCAGTTATAATGTTCTATCCAGTAGAATAAGGAGTCAAAGCCCAAGACGAAGCTGTGCTGTGTAGTTAATCTCTTAATAAGGACCCGGCAACCCCCTGGGCCGCCTTGAGATGCGGTATTAACCTTCTACAACCGAGCAGCAGACAATACACCTAGGGTCATAAGACCTGGAACCGCCAGCGTCCTCTGCCAATTCGGGGAAAACTTTGAGAGAGATTGATATGAGAGTGCGTAAGCCTAAGGAGGGCAAAATAATTGATGCACATAACAGTAGAAGTGATGAGCAAAGAGACATATTAAAGCAGTCTCAGGGACGGGAACTAAGCGGGCAAGCTGCTTCTCTTCGGAGTTCACTGCAGTCCCCGTGTGGATGCTGTGCAGTGGTTAAATGATTTACGAAGTAGCGGGAGGTAGCAGTCGTGGATAAGCGGCTTCCACGCAGACTAGAATATAAACGCGCGCCTTGCGAAAATTTTCATATGGAGTTATTGTTACTTAATTTCATGTCACGAGCAGGATGACTTGGGGTTTGACCTAACACTTAACGGCAAAGCTGGCCGTACGCGGATGGGACGGTCTAACACTTAACGGCAGGAGATAAGATCACGTTGGGGATCGGATCACATAGAGTGGAAAACGTCGGGTTAACACGGCTTCTGGAGTTAGGGATCTGTTCTCTCGCGGAAGACTCTGAGTTATATGATCCATCAAGAATTACACTTAGAGTAAAGCTTGAAGTAAGAGGTTACTCATAGATAGGCAATTACAGTAACAGAGATCATCAATGATTATAGATCAGATATATTTTATACCTACTTTTTATACTTAGCCAAAGCCATCTGCAAAAGCTGCAGCGGCTGCAAGCGGGACAGATAGCACGGGGTTAGACGCTAGTATGGATCGGAAGATCCTGCGACCATCCCTGTGCCGATGCAGTCATGCAGGAGTTATTAGCGCATTGCCCCTCCAAAATGAGGAAGCCGAGCCCGCCGTGACGCCGCGAAAGAATCACCAAAGAGAAAAAAAGGTTACAGCCATACAAAGTGCATACTCACCCGGACTTTGCTTTAAGTACTAGAAACAAGAAGATTCTTCTTTCCTGTATTCTTCTGTGAGAAAGGTAATCATCAAAGAACTGGCCGCATATAGAACTACCTATACTAGTAGACTCTTTCACCGATATTACCTACGAGGTGGGCGTTTTACTCTTATATTCACTTCTGTATGATCATCAACCTACCTCGCTTTTAACTGCCTGGATCTTGAAGACCGGGAGTCGAAACCAGTTGCTCCGTTAACCCATATCAACAAACACAACTCTATCATCAAGAGCGAAGTCGACGAGATGAATACCGCGATGGTAGAGTCCAAGTTCCTCTCCCACCCCGAAGACCTCGGCATCGTAGCCGTAGGTTTCGCTGGAGGTCAGGTATGTTCATTTTTCTCTACTCCGCGCTTCTGCCAAGGAAAGAAATACATGGTCATGTGCGATCCACAGAAGCTTACACGGGAATGCGGCGCAGGGCAAACCCGGCGTCGACGCGGCTCCCTCGGCGTTGATCGAGTCGGGCTTGCTCAAGCAGCTACGCGACGAACTGAACTACAAGCTCCACGGCGACGACCAGGTGCACTCGTACGCGGACATCGTGCCGAAAGATGACCCCCCGTACCGGAACATGAAGAACCCGAAGGGAGTCAGCAGCGTGACGCAGCATCTCTGCGAGCAGGTATACTCGCACGCGAAAGAGGGCCGCATGGTGCTGACGCTGGGCGGCGACCACTCGATCGCCATCGGGACAATCGCGGGGACTGCTAAGGCTATGCGCGAAAGGCTCGGCCGCGAGATCGCCGTCATCTGGGTGGACGCGCACGCCGACATCAACACACCCGAGAGCAGCGACTCGGGCAACATCCACGGCATGCCCGTCAGCTTCCTGACCGGTCTTGCCAAGGAGGACAAGCCCGAGTACTTCGGCTGGCTGAAGCCGGACAACCTCATCAGCGTCAAGAAGCTCGTGTACATCGGCCTGCGCGACGTGGACCCCGGCGAGAAGAAGATTCTGCGGGAAAACGGCATCAAGGCGTTCAGCATGTTCGATATTGACCGGTAAGTGAACACTCGTCGTGGTTATAAGCCTGAAGCGTTCATTTTCATTGAGTCTGCGGGGACGTGCTTGCTCAAGGGGCTGATCGATGGGGTGATTGTCGCGATTTAGTTACGGAATCGGCCGCGTCGTGGAAATGGCTCTGGCACACATCGGCAACGATACACCCATCCACCTCTCGTTCGATGTCGATGCGCTCGATCCGATGTGGGCGCCCAGTACGGGAACGCCGGTTAGGGGAGGTCTGACGCTGCGCGAAGGCGACTTCATCTGCGAAAGTGTGCATCAGACTGGGAGCCTGGTAGCGGTGGACTTGGTCGAGGTGAACCCGAGCCTTGCGTCGGAGAACGACTTGGGAGCCCATGAGACTCTGAGGACGGGAAGCTCGCTAGTGAGATGCGCGCTGGGAGAGTCGCTGCTATGAGGGAGCTGTGTTTTACCTGCCGTGCGCTTCCTGGAGGATCGCTTAGACACCGAGATGACAGCCATACAACTTACATGGATGCGTATTAGGATCAGTCTAGACTGAATGGAGCGAGACCGGGCAAGATATGGGAGGAAGGATGCGACACATACTAGACACAACTGTGAAGCTTAACACGGAGACGACGCGGCTGGGGGCGAATGGTGTCATGGAACCCTGGCAGGAAACCCTTTAATCCCTTCGTCCTCTGGGGAATGATGTTTACCGAACCAGAAATAATCTCGCTGTGCTTACCCGGGAGGCACCACTGAGAATCGTGTTGCCGCTGGCGTTAGCAAGGTCAATTGAGCAAATATTCCACGATGCCCAGCAGCTAAGTTGAATATGTGAGAAGAAAGACCCCGGAATCCCGTCGTCCCAATTCCTACCATACTCGCCGAGTAAAGCACAAGATACCTCGTGAGTGCTGCCAGGCTTGACTGGCGTTCACGGTTTTTCTCCTGTCATATGTGATTCTCCGGGATGGCGAGGCTTCTCAGGAGATGACGGAGTGTATTGGCAGGGGAGGGGGGTCTGCTGATTACCATTCCAGTCACCGATATTCCAACGGCGCGCCAAGCGATCCTAATGCTACCGACGACGTACCACCCGAACTACATATAATGGACAGGGAACGATGAACCACGGAATCTACGGCCTACGGGAATTGTACAGTACTACGTTGTTACTTGTAAGTTTTAACACACGTTAGGGTATGCGAGCTAGGCGACCCACTTAGTGATAAACTACTTTGGATTAGGGATTGTAAAAGGGCTGCAATTTTCGCATGTACAATACTTGCTGTTGACGCATGTAAAGACCACACCTCATTTGGGTGACGAGGCTACTATACTAGGACAGCCCACTGGCACCAGTGTGTTAAAACTCCCGATGCCATTGTAGTTGCTGACACCTACGTTACCCTAAGAACCACCAATGAGAAAAGCGATACTCCTTTTTTACCTATGGATATCCACACACGTGTATGTAGCTGTCAATTGCAGTTCCTGTGTACGCAGCGAATTATTCTTCTGTGGTGGAGCCACGTCAAGGTAGATCCTCTTTTCTAGGGGACCTCCTAGGTGGGTGGGTAGGTACCTAGGATACCCTTGCTGTACCTCTCACAGCCTTCCCTCTAACGGTGCCAGGTATGCGGGCGCTTATTTCTATAATCCCCTTGTCCCATTGAGATGTTGTATGTATAATTATCACAAAAGCAAAGTTAGTAAGACGCGACGGAGTTCTTCGACACTCCACAAGAGTCTCTTACTCACCCAACAGACACGAATGACCATGCGTTGAACCATCGGCCGGAACCTCAACATCCCGGAGGGCAGTGGATTCACAAGAAGCCATTCGAACCGACGCCAATGCTGAAGCAGAAGTCCCCGCGGTAGTTCCGTCCGTCAGCGCATCAATCATCTGGCGCTCAGGACTCCCCAATCCGCAATTCCGCGGGGCATCTGCATGCGCCCGCACACTGCGGCCCCCAATCAAGTCATTGCGCGAAAGTTCTGCGCTGGCAATCCTCCAGTCAATCAATTCGATCAGTCGGCTCAGCCGGGCCTGGAGAATCGATTCCTTTACGCATAATCGAGCTGCACCTATTCTGGGTTTCGTGTCGGGGAGCCGGACGGAACAAGGCCGACGTCATCGTCTGCCCTAATTGCTCTCAGCCTTACACTAACGACACCTGCGTTGAGACCCCAACAGCATCTATCAACCCGAGGGACTTGCAAGGCGGGAACGGCCATTGTTCGCTTGCGCATTCCCGCAAAGAGTTAGCCGTTTGGTTTTCGGGCCCAGCTCCAGCGACTAGTGCAAACAGGGGTGGCATATCCTCCAGGCGTGTCCGCTCGGTAAGCCCTGCCTAACGCACACGAAACGACACAAGGCCCCAAATTGCCCCCGAAGCTGCAGGGTGTCTGTGCCATTGATCACGGCTGAGCTCTGAAACCACCCCCAATCATCTCCCCATCACGTCCCCAGTGAAGCAAACGCTTGCACCCCAGTCGCCAGAAACGATGGCCGCCTCGATATCAACGGCGCCGTCCTCGTTCGTTTACGAGAGGCGCGTCGCACGGATTCACCGATACCATTGGCCGGCCATCCAGCTGAACATCTGGATGTTGGTCATGCTGGTTGCGTCGTGCTGTCTCATCGGCGTGTTTGCAACTCTCATGCAGGCGCAGAACCAACTCGAACTATACACACCATGGTGAGCACTACCCCGCGCCCCCAAGTAAACCAAGAGCTGGTTCGACTTGGGCTGCTGAGCACCCATCGTCACGGCCGTGAGGTGAATGGAGGAAGGAATGTGATCACTAACATGGGACATAACTGCGCGCGGAAATAGGTACTTTCCATACTGGCTCACGGTGTCGTCGCTCACCATCGTGTTGATGATCCTGCTGCTGTGGCTGATATCGCAGCGGCGCCTGCTCCCGTCCATCGTCATCCTCGGCGCCTTCGTGTTCTTCGTGCTCTGGTTGGTCGGGCTCATTGTCGTCAGCATCGAGATGTGGAGCGCCAATGGATCCGTGAGCAGCAACTGCGATCTGCTAGTATTCAGCGACGCGCCGACGGGGAATACGATGGAGACGCTGGCCTGGCTCGAACAGAAATCCATATGTAAGTCACGCCGGCATCCTGTTTTGGCCTGCGGAGAGAAACGAGAGCGCTTAGCTGACGGGTTCCCGAAATAGGTCAGTCATGGCAGGCGATCTTCGCGTTTGCGCTCATCGGATGCGTATTTCTGCTATGGATAGCTGTCATTGCGATACAAGTCTTCTATGACGATTCATGATCGCTTATTGGTTTGAGGCAATGTGTGCATTAGGATAGGAAGCCCGGTTGTAGAGAAGCTGTATGATCAAGCTTATTTTATGTTGAAAATTTAGCGACCAGCGTCGTCCAAGACAGGGCTGCAGACTGGCGTAGAAAAAGGCGCGTTCCCTGTCGAGGGGCGTCATTGAGCACCACTCAAATTAATTGTTTTATGAGGACCCTGGAGTATGTCCCATGGCGATCGACAGATCACTTGTGGGATTGCAGAAAAGCTGAACAATGAGCCTCGTCCGGATATCATTTCAAAGCAACCCTAAATACTACAGAGGAATATATGCACCATCCATATCCTACAATGTCCACTCCAAGAAAGGGAATCGTCCACCCTCAGTTGGAGATCTTGGAGTCAACCTTGTTACCATACGCAGGGGGACATCCATCAGCTACGGAAGGTCGCGTCGCCGAATTTCTTGCCCTTGATTACTCACCCGCTCTTCTGCTCATAGGCGTTACGACCGAAATCGGTTATCTGCTCCCTCTAGAAATAGTTCAAGCTCCAGCCAACCTTGCCGTTAACCGCATTGAATGCTGCAAGCGACCACCCGCGATCAGCAACCGCTTCCCTCGGCGCCTTCAGAAGGGAGTAAGCGGTGGACTTACCCTTGTCACCATAGTCTTGCTGTCGTCCAGAGGAGGACTGCTGGTTGGACGTGTGCCTGGAAGAGCCAGATTTGCCGCCAATCGTGTTCTTGATAACGTCCATTATGACAAGGTAGCCTCTCGTAGCTGTAGAATTAGATTCGGGGCCGAGGTCGGAAGAACTGTGTCTTCTTGAGTATAACTCAAGTAGTGAAGAATAGATAGAACTCCTATTCAAGCGCAGTAGGAGATGGTTATGTAACTATATAGTTTTCTCTTTCACATCTCGATTCGGCTGACGTCCGACGTGACGTACCTAAGCCTCAAAGACCCCTTTGTCTTAGGAAGACAGTTTATCCTTGTGTCGATTTCCGAGGTTTGGTAACTTGTCACAAGTCTAAGCCGATTCCCTACAAAATCAGCAGCCGATAAATGTCACTCTCCGCCATGTCGGACCCGAAACCATTGAATCATTGCGCGCACTAAACTAGTATACGTTATGATAACTCCACTACGGACGTTGGCGGGACTCATTGCATATTGTTTCCATGGAAGGGAGGCGGAATACAAGAGCAATATATACGAGGCTACTATGTTATAACAAAGGATCGCATTTCACAAATCACCTATACGTCTGGGCGAGAATTTTGATAATCGTGCCTTTACATATAATTTCATTCTTCTATGGGGCTGATAGATGCATCAACACAAAAGCAGGGCATTGCTCAGGTTGCCGTGTGAAGGCAAGGGTGGTCCATGGAGTTATTCGGTAAGTTGTTATAGCACTCGGTTTTTCTATATCTTGAATAGTATTATTAGCAAGGCTACCTTCCTAATACAGGTGCCCCGTATGTGCGACCCAAGTTCGACGATGAAGGCGGCATCACGTAGATACTGACTGATATGCGAGAGAAACGCTTCACCTAAGACATTGTCTTTCTCGTATCTTCTGAAGATCTTACATTGTACTTCGACTCATCAGGCAACTAGCGGTTGTGACCGTCCCAAGGACCACCACGTCTAAGGAATTTTGCGGCCTTAATCCGCCTAAGCTGGGAGTCGATTCAGTTCACCTATCAGCAACTTGGGCACCTACTTGACTGCTCAAACTACTACGACGAGTCGCGTCATTTGGGTTGACACTTCCATCAATCGCGTCTAAGACGAAGGAGGCCATGATGCGGGAGGCTCCCGGCATGCCAGAAATAGACGAGCGGCGTCAACAGTGTCGATGAGATATGCAGAAGCCCCTGGTATCGTTGGGTATGGCATTCGGTCTTATTCAAGGCCAAGGGAGCCTTGAAACCGTGGTACGCGGCTCAAAGCCATTGCACGCCCTAGACTTGCGAGTGAGCATCCCCCTGCTTGCAATATCGGCTCCGGCGCTAGGAAGATGCATTCACATCTAAGGGGGCCCCTCCGTGACTGTCTACTCAAGAAGAATTGTCCAAGTGCTCTCAGTCCGAGATATCTGCCCCTTAGAATGCAGCAGGGCTCACTAGAACAGCCGCGAAAGCTGAATTGTCTCCTAGGGTGGTTATCGCAACTATCTGCTCCTTGCAATTCAGCGAGGATGGCACCGTACCGTCAGAGCTGGCCTTAGTCACCCCTGGGCGTTTTCTTGCCCGATATCACAATTTGCAGGTAGGTCGAGTTCACCAAAAGGCAACCACATACGTTATCATACTCCGCGCCAACCTCCCAGCAGCTTTATTAAGTCGCGCCGTTCACCTTGCCTTGGAATGGACACAAGTATTCAACCGACCTACAGAGCAGCCAGCATTTCCATACTTCAGGCCATCCACAAGTTAAGACATTGCTAGGCTACAGCCAAGGAAGTTCTCCTACTGTAAACACGCACACCCGACTCCGCAAAACAGAAGATTTTGTCGGACATGGGATGTATTATCCCTCCGAAATGACAGGGGCACTGGTGTACGGCGTATAAACTTATACTTAGCCCTGTGCCCCATCGAGAGGTCTTGCCGCTCCCTCTGCTCCTTTGATCTCGAGCTAATTATACTGATTCTCCCAATCAAACCTGGAATTAGACCCAGGCAGATGCATGTCTTCGTACGCAGTACACTGTCGATAGCCTGTTTCGACAGGAACAGACCGTCTCAGTTCGGCGAGTCCCGTTCCCCAAGCCCTGTTTAGCCTGGCAACGGTCCGCACGTCTTCGACTCCATGTTAATGATAACAAACCCCACCATACCTGCCGGACGCCAACCAGACCCCCATTTCGCTTGATATACATATACACTTTCATAAAAATCCACCGGACACCTTTCTCCTGGGTATGAATGGTGACAATAGGTTCTAAAAACACCGATGTTCTCTCCTGACGTTCGCTCTCCCTACAATCATTCCCTCCGTTGCTCTCGTTCTGTTATTTTCTTTACCGCAGTAAATCATCCACCCAACCCAGCTTCTCCCGTCTATCGTCCGAGATCCTGGCATACTCGAGCAGTAATCGTAACACGTAAATCTGCATGTCTTCTTTCCTGAGCACCTTTTCGGCCCAGGCCTTGCCGTCTGTGGCGATCTTCTCGGCTACTTCGTCATGAGCTGGCACGCTGTCCTCGTAACCGAGGAAGTATTCCATAATACCATAGAAGTCGCCGAAGCGGTTGTCCATGGGGACGAAATGTTTCCAGGCCACCAGACGACTGTCGTGCCACTCGCGCCACAGGGTACTCTTGATGGGAAGACTGGTGCTCCGCAGGAAGCCCAGGTATCGGCCGGAGAAGGAGTTTCCGTCGATGTCGGGCAGGTACTTGTAGCCGAACTGCACGGCCATGGACTCGCCGGGTATGACCTCGAACTGGCCATCCGTGTAGGGACAGTGGCCGTCCTTGGGCTTCGGCTCGTAATCCTCACGGCACATGAGGTCCGTGAATCCCACATTCGCCCACTGCGACACCCACTTTCCCAGGCGACCGTCTCTCTGGGCAGCGATGCCGTAGCTCGTGCTTGGGAGCTGGAAGTTGATCGGGCGCTCGATTTGTTCTTCGGCGCGTGTCAGCTTGGTGCCGTTGGCCATGGAGACGAATCGGTGACGTTGGAACCCTCTCCAGTTTGTTTCGCGATTTCGCCCGCCTGTTGCAACCCCGCGCCAGATTACCATGTCCTCCTTGAAGTCCCAAGGAGCGCCGTGATCCTTGCCGCCCGTGAATCTCTCTTCCTCGTTCCAGTACATCGGTGCCGGGAGCAGAATTTCGTTATTCGTAGCCAGCTTGCTGCCCCCGAACATGGGGAACAGAATCTTGGTCGCCGACGTAGATAAGGGGTTGATGAAGATTCCCTCGAGGCCTTGAAGGTCGGGTTGGTGGCAAAACTCGGTCGAAAGAGTGTAGTTGGAGACGTAACCGTCATACTGATGAGGAGTGGCCCACGACGGCTCGAATTTAGGATTGGTGTCGACGGTCTCGAGAAGGTCGGCCTTGCGTGCTGGGCTTCCTGGCGGGCACCCTCGACGAGCGATATCCCAATAGGGGCCTAGACACAAAAGAGAATATGTTAGTACACAGCCGCGTCTTAATAGCCACGGCCCGTGTGAGCGGAAGGGGGGCGGGGAATGTGTTCGTACTTGTGTCTTCCCAATTCTTAGGCCGAGTAACCGGCAAGCTGTCCTTCCGTATCTCCTCAGCTGGTCGTAACTCTTGGAAGTCGTCAATGACATCCTTCGCCGGAATCAGCTTGCGAGTCTCCTTCTCCTTCTGCATGTACTCGTCGATTGTCTCCCAAGGAACGACCATGCGAGGCTCGTCCATGGCGTTCAGGGCGATATCCATATCGGGGAGGAGGTGCTCGATCGTGCTCGTCAGGTTCAGCCAGATCTGGGTCCAGAACCAGTCGCTCTTGGCATAGGCGGTGTGGTTACGAATGTTGATGGTCATCTCGTAGTCACAGGCTTCCTTCAGGATGCGAGTGGGATCGATGCCCCAGAAAGGGTTCAAGTCATGGTAGATCTGGTCGAAGAAGTCCTCAACCATAACGGCATCGTTATCGACAGCGAACTGATACCACTTGTCAAAGCCCGGAGGGGGATGCCGACCTCTCCGCTTGCGATAGGCGTCGGCGGCTTCGGCCAGCGTCTTGGACTCCTTGGCGAGCACGGCCTTGAAAGTTTCGTCGGCCGTATTAATCAAGGCGTCTATAGGATGCCTTCTATTTGCCGGAGGGGGAGCGTGGCCGGGATTCGAGTCCCATTTCGACTTGTCGTCGCTGCCGGGCAATACTTCGACTGGTTTCTTGTCTAGGTCGTCATCGTGGTGTTCGGGATCCTTGCCGTCGGAGGAGCCCGTGGCGGTCTTGTCCGACTTCTCGCCGCTACCGGGTGATGATTCGGCAGGCCTCTCGACTGCGCCCTTGACATGATCCTCGGGCTTCTTTTCGCCAACGCGGCCCTCCTTGACGGGATGTTCCTTGTGGTCACTTAAAGGGCCCTGTTGGTTGAGAGGATCATGATTCGATGGCGCGGGGCCCTTATCACCAATAGTGGAATCGTACTGTATAGGGAAGTCTCCGCGCGAGGTGCCGGAAAGATAATAGAATAGACATAATAATGTAAAGGCGGGAACGATATACCGCACGAGATGGGACGGCCGCCGGGGAGGACAGGCAGGCGAGCGCATTATCATAGCCACTGTAGCAAGGAGACCGAGGAGGAAGACAGAGACGCCGTGCGCCTAGAGCGATGGCGCCACCCGCGCCGGCGTCTGTGCAGGAGACGTTACGGAGAAGGACCGCCGATCGGGAAGAATTGAATCAACTGATGCGAGCAGTCGGGGGACCAGTATAGATAACCATAACAAGCTTGGAACGGCGTCGGCGGTATTTCGACAAGTGTACAAGACAGAGATCCTACAGTTCGCGTTGTCCTGGGAAGCGGACGCATGGGATAGGGTGTTCTAGAACCGGACAAGACTGGCAGATATTACAACAAAAGAAGGTCCTGGGGATTGGCGTGCGCAGGGATTTGAAAGGACAGGTGTGGATGGTACAGCACACTAAGAATGCCGAGGGGAGCTGAACCCGATGGGTTCGCAAGTTGAAAATTGGCCTTTTGCCGTATGAAGCAGAAGCAGAATTCACTTTCCCTACATGGTATAGACCCTTGCAGGGCAGCAGAATAGTCATAATAAGATTACCATCATGTATGCTTGTATGCACTTAGTGCGATTGTGGGTCTACGAATAGAAGCCAATGGACTCTCACCAAGTCATCTTCAATTCTACCCGACTCACCACTACGGCCCATCTAACTCCGATTGAGACTGCCCACCGACGTACCTGCTTCAACGGGCATAGTCTCTTTCCCGATCGATATTAAAGGGCCCCAGTGTGATTGGATCTAGCGTAATTTAAGCTCTGTAACCCCTGGTTTCCCCTTGTAGCAGCACGGCCCCAGCGTTACCATGCATGGACATGCCGCATCCAGAATGCCTTGCTCAGCTTGTGCCCCGTCAGCTACCAAGTACGATCAATACGTCGGAGTTTCCTTTTAGAACTATTAGAAATTTATACCCCAGGTGAATATTCTTTACTTTTTGTTTTTGTGATTTCGAACTGTGCAGTGGCCGGCCTGGTCTGCAACTAGAAAATGGCAACAAAGGAGAGGCTTATGCCAAAAATGCCATTCTATAAGGTGGATGACATCAGCAGGCCGCTGAATTATTACTACATCCGTACTTGCTAATCCCGGAGCTAGATTCTACAATATTACTATGGTACACTGTTCTGTCTTTTTTCAGTCATAATCCAATGCAATTGGGCGTTGGGTTGGAACGCGAGAGGGAGAAAGAGAGACAGAGATAGAACAGGTGGGCCTTGTGCGCTTTTGCATGTTTGTCCATATGGAGCAGTAGCAAAGTAGCAGGTGGTGGTGGTACACTCAGTCCCCCGTTAAACAGATTCCATCAATCGAAGGGCCAAAAAAGGGTGTGTATGATGCGACCGAGTAACAGCCAGATAAGCTGGGAACCCGTATCCCGCGGCCCCCGGCCCTAATCGCGTCGAACGAACTCGAACGAAGACACATATGTTGTGCCATTGTGATCCGCTTCCGTTAGATCTGCGGCTCCGGCGAGGGACCTATCGGGTGCTGCCTCAAGATGCTACTTGTGACATTGACATGCCGTTCAGCTGTGTTAACCACCAGCTTGGTATAGAGCAAATAGTCTCAGAGGCAATTCCACATCTCAAGGAACATCCGTATTACGCCCATATCAAGAACGATATTGCGAGCAGGGGGATATTCCTTCGACCTAATTTTGAGACCGCCCGGTTTGGCAGCTGGGTGCCTACACGGATAGCTACAGCATGTAGTGGAACTGAGATCCCGTCGGCTATCGGCGCATTAGTGAGAACAGCCAGGCACGAAATGTGATACCTTCGTCTACATGTACAGCGAAACTAGAGCAGGAGTTATTGGGTAGTAGTATATCATGGCTTGGTCCCAGCATCATGACATCGACTATTGCGCATTATCATACATAAGGTGTTGCTACAGGTATTCCGACTATTTGCATGGTGAGTACGTCGGCGAGTTTGCCACGGCGCTCCCTTTACAATGGCCAATGACAAATACGTGCGACATAGGCGCGGCCAGAGACATGTCCATCATAATTCAGAACTAACATTCCAATCGTCAGGGCTGCTAGGATCGTCCGTGTCGTGCGTCCGCGCGATGAGCTCGTGGAACTCGGGCCGGAAAGGCCACTGCATCCAGAGCTCCACGAGCTCCTCCCACTGGCGCGCGTTCAGCATCCGGGGCGTAATCTCCGCGTACGGCGACTTCACCGGCGGCACGCCTCCGTGGTCCAGGTCGTGGATGCTCTTCCACTTGGGCATGATGAACTCGGCGGCGCCGGGCCACAGGGCGTCCAGGATGCGGCTGACGGGTGTCGTGCTCTGCGTCATGAGGGCGCTCATGATGAGCTCCAGCGTATCGCCCGCGCGGTTGGACCGCGGCCCCACCTGCCGGATCAGTGGATGCACGTCCTTGGGCTGGATATCTAGGAGGCAGCATTCGACGTTGGGGAAGAACTCGTCTGGCTGCACGGCCATGGGCTCGAATGTGCGGCGGTCCCAGTGGAGCACGGGCGGGTCCTGACGGATGTAGTGCAGGTTGCCCCTGTATGTGACGAACTCCTGGACGAATGCCTTGGTGCAGGCTTGCATGTTCTCGTGCCATTCCGCGCCGAGCTTCTCTATCTCCTTGCTGGTCGCCTTGCCCGACTTGTAGGCCGCGGCGATGGCGTCGAGGCCCGAACTCAGCTCGTGCATCTTCTGGTGCCGCTTATCCTCCGTGTTCATTCTCCACTGGTATCTCTTGATGGTCTTGTATTCTTCCGAGTCCGTCGTGAAGACCTGGCTTTCGTGCGCCGCCTCGAGTTCCGACAGCGATTCGCTGAAAGGCCGCTTAAAGATCGGAGGTTCGCTTCCGGGTGCCTTCACTCGCCGCCGCTTCTTGGAAGAGGTCATCGCCTCGAGCAGGGCTCCCGTCTCCCTCCCTTCCGGAACAGAGATCCGAGACTTCTTCATCTTCTTCAGGACCGACGCGGTGCTGTAGGTGTCGGTGCCGGTGTCACGAAGAAACCAGATTGATTCGGGACCGTCGCGACCGCAAACCTCCTGTATCCACTCGCAGTACATCTCGCCCTCGATGGCCGTGCGTTTGCGCCTCTGCATGTTCTTGGGCAAGATGCCACCCTTGTCGTCATGCCTCCCCCATATCAGCATGCGGACCTGACCGTATTTCTGGAACAAGCGGCCCGAGCGGATGGAGTCTAGAAACTGGTGGAGAACCAGGAATGCCAGGGATTCGAAGCTTCTGTACTTCTTCCTCGGGTGGAAGGCGATGTTCGCCGTCACGAGAAGCGTATCGTTCCGCGAGGACGGTTGGAAGGGGTCCTCGACGGGCGTCTGGTGGGGAAGATACTCGGGGGTCAATATGGAGTTGAGGTCGCGCCAGATGATGCCGGGCTTGGGAACCAGCGTGACGCCTGGTTTCTCGAGGATGGGCTCGAGAAAGGGTTTGTACAGATCGGCATCGGGTTCCATCAATATGTGTGATCGTGGCTTCAGGCGTTCATGGAGCTTCCGACTCCACAGTCCGGCGCCCGGGTATAGATCGATGATATCGCATCCCACGTGTCGCTTGAGGGAAGGCCCGATGTAGGAGAATACATCATCTAGACGGACCAACGATCACTATTAGCACGCACCGTAAACAGGTAGATTCCTCGGTCGTGTCTCGAATGGCGAATCTATACATACCAATAAGTTTCTCACTCACGATATTGACCCGGGCCCTGTCCCCTGTAACCTTCGTCTTCTTTCCCCTCGGCTTCTTGGCGCTTGGTTTGGAATGCTTCGCTTTATCCCCATCCCCATCAGCACATGCCCCAGTTTCATCTCCTTCCTCTTTCGCCATGCCTCTACCGACCTTCCAGATCCCAGTTGCGGCAAGCTGCTCGGCTACCGGGGTGGAAGGACGGAACTCGGATTTCTCGAGCTTCGCAGAACTCGATCGAAGGCATGTGGACGACAAAGGTCTGCGAATCCATGTGCGGACAATTGTTGGCGAGGAGAGTGAGATGAGACTCCGCACACTGCTGCGGGCACAGAACATGTGAAAAGAGGCAGAGCAACCACAACGACGGGAATCGACTGTAAGTGAATGTTGCGAATATCCCGCCCCCCGCTACTCTAATGTATCCAACAGCAAACCATATATGTATGACTTCTGTCCAAACCCAAGAATGATTATTTACTCTTCTCTGAATGGCAACAAGTTAAACACGTCTCAGGAAAGATCCCTACATGCACCTCAACTACTATAATTCCTACTGTAATTATGTACGTACGTAAGGTAAGTACATGCACGTATATCTACGCATGCGTGACAGATCTCGAGCTTTTTAGTGGGGTTTTTCTTTCTGCCACTCGTCACCGACAGACGTTTGGACGCATGACTGCATAAGTGGAATTTCTCAGCCACCACTCGCTACCTAGAACCATTCCCAATACAACATCCCTACCTCCACAATCCCTAGAAGACTTTCAACACTCAGTGTCAAATTAGGAGGTTTTCCTTCCCCAAACACTTTCCCTATTGCTTCACGCCAAGTGAAGCAGCCCTGAGCTTGGCATGCATATTCCTGTAGCATCGCTGCCATCGGTTTACCAACTCACTGACACCACGTTGCGGCTGTGTATCTGACACAGGGATTGCTATTGAAGTGTCACACTTACTAGGGAGCCGCTGCACAGCTCTTCAGAGGATATTCTGATATTGTCTGATATCTAGGAAGCTAGAAACGGTGATCCCACTAGTTGTGGGTGATCCACTGATATAGGGCTCCGGAACGGGACAACGTTGTTCCGAATGATCCCTGTGGCTCTGATGGGTTCTATAGGGGGGTGCTTTTCTGCGACATGAAGAAAAGTTTATCGTGCAATGAAAGTGATGAAAACCTCCTTACTTGCCCACGCGTTCTATCAATCGTTCACTTAGCATCAGATATTTTTCTTATTTGTTTGCTAATTTAGGTAATTGGTAAAGTTACTTCGAAGGTGCAATGACAGACGCAAAGACCTGTCCGCCGGCATAGGCGAGCAAGAAAAGTCTGGTCAGGAATTGAAATACACTCTTGAGTTATCTATGGTAGTGCAGGCGCCATATCTCAATGACACTTACCATCATCATGTTTGGCCGCCCAACCCTTGCCCAAGCAGGCTGTGTACCAAGCGCCAAGTCATTCGGTGTGCCTTCTATTGGCCAGCGAGGCGTGCAAGCTTCTCATACCGTCAATTCTCCATGTGACCGTGAATGATGACCTTTCTAACAACCTATTTAAGAATAGGACCAGCCTTGACTCCCCTCGAATTTGGACCTCCCCCTACGAACTACATTCTACGGGAACTTTCCCGAAAATAAAGGTCCTATCGTAGAGAATACCCAAAGCCTTTTCTGCCCATGATGCGGACCAAGCGCTCCTTACCAGCAATTCAATTCCTCCTATGCCATATCATCCTCGGTCATATAGCGTTAGTCCACGGCCAGGGTGCATCTGGAGTCTCCCCTGCTTCTCTACGAGACGTCCACGAGAACTCCGACGTATCTCAGCCCGGGAACGGCGAGATCATGGTCAAAATGGCTAGCGAGCTTCACAACAAGGAAAAAGAGTAAGTCGCCGTATAGAAGCATCTAAGCGCTCCGTATGAATACTAGTGCTAACACGAATCATTAAAGCGTCAAGTTCGATGCCCAGGATCACGAAGTAGACTCGGACTTCACTGCGCTTCGGGAAAAGCGATCGCCAAGAAGGAGTGGCGGTGGTGGCAGCGGTGGCAGCAGCGGTGGCAGCAGCGACAACTCTACCGACGAGAATGGCAGCGCTAGTGTTGTTGCTGGAAGTGCAGGATTTGTGGTGTCATTTGCGACCGCGCTGAGTTTGTGTCTCGCAATGGGCTTGCTGGGTTTCTAAGGGGTTTAAATAGGTTTCTGGTTTGCTACGCGGTGCTATAGACTTTGTTTGCTGCTGATATCCTGCTGTTCGCAATGGATACTGCCATATTGTCAGACCCAGCTGAAAGCTACGTCTGTTAGCTAAGCCGTGGCTTAGTTAGCTTTGCTACCAGTGGAGATTGCTGTTTGCATCCCCCGTATCACTTTCCCTCAGTTGTGACTGTTTTATGTGTATTTAAGGAGGCTTCGCTACCCTCCCTTTCCGGACAGGACCTCTTAGAGGTCAACCTGATAATATCTTCTTCATTCAACCTTATATGCTTCAGTGTGGGATATCAGGGTCTCATCCATATTGGGAAGGAGTCCGCAGGCGCTGTTGATCGAGTACTATTGAGCAATAAATATGATTCAACCATAATGTGCCCAGAGTTAGATACTATGTGAATCACTTCTTAAACACACATACGTGCGCAGATTAAGAGGAGAATCATTCAGCAGGACATTGCCGTGCGAAAAGACACGACGGTTCATTCACTTGGGCTTGCAATAACATATTAACTGCCTCGTGTATACGGAGAGTACGAATCCGTCCCGACATTTTTCCATTAACCATGCCTTATCACTTCTATTAGGCAGTATACGGGGTCGTAGGCCCTGTGACTTGGATATTAGTTGTCACCAGACATTCCAATGGTCGTTTCATCTACTTACTCGGAGGATCTTGTGTATAGTGGTGTGCTATACTGCCCGGGCGTATCATGATGTTTTCAAGTGCATTGGCGGTACAACTCAGTGTACAGACGCAAGATGGGAAGTTCGTTTAGAGTCTTAGCTCTAACGAGTCCTTCGATTTGTTTTGCATGGCAACGCACCTAGTTAGAAAACGTAATTAAATTTCCGGTCGGAAATATCTTAAAGGGAACCCTGGAAGAGACCAAAAAGAAGAGCTTTTCATAATGCACCATGACTATCATATCCGACCTTATCTATATCGTAAAATGCCATACAAACCAACTCAGTCTTTACTTCCACTCCCCGTCAACCTGTCCACATCATGCGTGCACGCAGTCAATCCCGCTACGAGGGAGTTACCTGCCCTCGTACCTCTTCCAATTAAATCTTAGATAGGAGCTAAAACTTTGGGCGCCGCCCCGACCGGGAAACCCCACGCCCATGGCCTAGCAGCAATAGTGGTGAGATTCCGAGCCCCGTCTGCGGGCAATACGGGGCCGCCAACGCTAACGAGACTTACGTAGATCCCCGAAGGCATACATCATCTCAAGGCTCCGCATCGAGTTGCGCTGGGCGGGCTTCACTGACGACTGGGCGAAGCGATGCGGAATTGGGTGTATGAGCCACTCCGAGCTAATGGCGAGAACGAGAATCGCTGTGACGTCTGTCTTAGCCAGGTCGACGAGCTGTCGAATCACTCGCTGGGCACAGATATAAAGAGCCAAGACGTTGATCTAGCCAAGACGACAGTCAGCCGCGAGATTTGTTCCACTCTCCCTATGGATCCGGGCTGCTTCGCAAGGAAGACTGAAGTGCCGATTAGCGACCTTGAAATTGTACTCGATATCCTCCACGCCGTGGGACGGCAACTGGGACGGTACAACACGAGCGGCCGGCATAGAATATGCACCCAGGTCTGCCAAGCTCCCCCTGGGCTTCTTCTAACGCCTTCACAAAGGTCTCACTATCGACGATCTCTACTGCGTGGGTTCTGACATTCACCCGCAGACCGGCAGCTCCTCCACAGCGATCCGCTCGAGCCTCAAACTCTCGGCAAGTCTTGCAATCAGGGCAACATTGTTGTAGCTTTTCCAAATGAAGAGGCTAGCCGCGGCTCGGCCAATGCCGGGCCCGGAACTGACGATAACGAGAGTTTTATTGGAGCTGCCACGTGCGAGACGGGCAAACGCTTCTCTGGGGAGGGGACGGATCTTGACCAGATGCAACAGAATAATGATAGTCGGGTTCAAAAAGTATTAGACAAGTCCGACTGCGAGGAAAGGCCGAGAGGACTATTTTACGCGCTTGCGGGCAGTTAATACCAGCCTGTCAGTATCTTGACACCAAAGCCAGCAACGTGCAGGTGGGTAGGTGATTCTTGCAATACCAGTAATAGCATGACGCCCAGCAGCAGTACTACCTTGTCCATCCTTGCCCCGAAGACTGAAACATCGACCAAGCCAACTGGCGATTCTCCGCTGCCGAGGTTACAAAAAAGGGCCACGACAGATAGGACCGAGTGCGTCTAGAATGAGTCCTTCACAGATATCTGCTCACGGAGTGGCTTTGGAGGGAGAAATATTAGCTCCGAGACTCGTGGCAGGGGCCTCCTGCTCCAGTCTCATCGTAGCTGAAGTAACTCAATAAACGGAGAATCTCTAATTATCACCACTCTATTGTTCGGGTACATAGATTAGGAGGATATGGAAAGAGGTCGCTGAAAGGGGCCGGGCTTCAGAGCCTACAACATGGATGAGCATCTCGTAGCAAAGACCTCAATGCCTCTTACATCCTCGATATAGTGCCTACTTTAAGCTTGATGATATGTGTTGGACTGAATGGAAAAGATTGGACCTATGGAGGAATGGCATAACCTCAGGCGACGTCATAGACATTGATTTAAGGTCAACTGAGCGGCGTTCAGCTCTACCAGGCTCCAGCCGTATCCCGCTGGAAGACGCATACATATATCTTCAGCGCTGAGGAGTGATGAATAATATGGCAGAACCGCTACCCAGCCATTCCGACGGAAAGGGAAGGCGGTGACGTGCTAGCGCCCCGCGTTTGTAGTTACCTACAGGCTACTGAGTGTGAACTATAAAAAGAATGCGAAATGGGGGTAGCGCCGGGGTATACTGCATTAGCGCTATTAGCTTTGGGCGAATTTACTGAGATTATATGGTATTCTACATAGCTGCCATGTACGAGGCGGTAATGTTGCCAAACTACCTTTCTGGCCACTGTCGAATTAATTTAGAAACAATAAACCATTGCCGGATAGGGCTGCTATAGGTAATCTAAGGATTCTTCGGCGACATACGGCGTGATGTAGGTACCCAGTAGTTACACCACATTCAAGCATGATCACCATGTAATTGATGAATGTGAATATTCTCATCAGACAGTGGCTCATTGTCCGCGACCCAATCAATCTCGCGTAATGGGTTACAAGATCGGCGCATTCCCTTTTGTATTAGGAAGTTCATAACCACCCGTCGTCGACTTTTAAAACAATAACTACATACTGTCTCATCATTCCTGAACCAAGACATTTTGACGACGCTGCCCTTGACCCGCTGGACATACTTACCACATATCGCCGATTTCGTCAATGTCGCCATCAGTCTACGGCGAATCATGTTAATACATGAAACAATAAAAATTCCGACAGAGTGAAAACAGTCCATCGTCTTGGAGCTGAGAAAATTCTTGTGGGACTATTCATTCCTCTCAGAACGATCACTTGCTTACATATGTTCACTTTCCCACCAGTCAGAACAATTGATGAATTGATGATGACCAGCCCTAGCCCCAGGACCGGCATCGGGCCGGATCAACGCCTGCGACGAGCGGTCCATCGAGGTGACGCCTCTCTTGTTCAGCGCATCCTCAGGACCTATCCGGACTTGCTTCACAATCCCGATCTCTCTTCTGCCGGCCTCTCCAATTCCAATCTACATCTTGCCGCCAGTCTCGGCCACCTTGAAGTATGCA
Source organism: Monosporascus ibericus (assembly GCA_004154915.1). Lineage (NCBI taxonomy): Eukaryota > Fungi > Ascomycota > Sordariomycetes > Xylariales > Monosporascus > Monosporascus ibericus. Next base: position 141,988 of record QJNU01000078.1, on the reverse strand, counting down.
GAGTTTTGCTCGCCCTCGGTCATGAGCATGGTACGCCCGCCCTCAACGAGAAGCATCAAACCGCCTTGATGCTGGCTGCCGCCGCCGGCCATACCGAGGTCGTTCATCTCCTCTGCGAGCATGACCCCCCTTGTATTCTGCGCCGCGATATGCGCCGCCGCGATGCCGTCATGGAAGCGAGCCTGGGCGGCCACGATACCGTGCTCCAGATTCTGCTTACTTACGTGCCGGGCGGCGCTCAGGCAGCTGTCCGGAATGCAGACCTCGAAGGTAATACTGCTCTGCATTTTGCCAGTAGCAAAGGCCACCTCCCGGTGCTTCGGACCCTTCTAGCCGCCGGCGCCGATCCCCAACAGAGGAATGTATGGAGCTGGGCTGCCGTGTCCTACAGCGCCACCGTCCAGACTGAGGTCTACCTGAAGACTCTTATCGCTGGCGATGCCGAGAAGCGGAAGCGGCCCAAGAATGACGCCGAAGAGGGCAGGAAAGCGGGGCTTGTCCGAATTGTGGAGAGTGAAGTTAGCAGTGCAGGCTAGAGACCTCGGATGTGTCGCGATAAACCACCAATCCGCCATGGGACAGCTGGGTCAATATTGGATGTGTTGTGGATTAAGAGGAGGGGAGGGTGAGACGTGCAAGACAATAGACTGCCTGCTAGCCTCGCAGTGCACAGTCCGGCTCATACCAGCTCGTCCATGGCGCCTCGCTATTTACAGCGTCGAGCCCAGGAATGCCGGCCGAGTGGCTTCCTAGACGGGGGAGGTGCTTCATTCTCTGGGTGGCCCTTGGTCTACGACTGCCTCTCTAGCCGGAGTTAGAATCTAGATTTCTATATTCTGATCTTGTCAGATCCCTCAAACAGCAACTTTCACTGTGCAGAAGGTGCAGGCCCCTATTTGCTCCGAGGTAGGAAATTTTCGCACATCGACTGGAGCTCTTATGGTATACTGTCCCCAGATAACATCTCTTTCAACATCTCTCAAGGCCTCCAGGCATTGCATCAATATCTCGGGAGCCTTTCCCCGGCTGACTGCCTCGAGTAATCTCGAAGAATAGCCCAGCCTGCCGATCCACCTGTACACCTCCTGACTTTTTCAATGCTCGACTCCGGACGGTATCAATCTCCGCTATTATCGTGCTTCTTCTCAGAAGACCCCCTTTAAGACGAGGTTCGGCGCTCAGAGTCTACACTACATTTGGATATTTCGCAGCCAACCACACATTTTAATTCAATAGCGTCGCCATCCCCTAATAGGTGACTCACCTTGGAGAGAAGCAATAGACGCGCCTACACAGCCAACTGATCTGGACGGAATGCCTGCCGCTGTCTAGCATCCTACTGTTTTTCCTAGGCTACGTGGCCAGTCTCATGAATAGCTTCATTGCCTTGCAGAGAGATGACACCTCTCGAAGTTGAGACAACGTGCTCTACCTGGTCCATGCTTAGGCCCTGAAGAGAGATCCAATGCCCGGGATGACTAGACATTACTCATCAGAGCGGTCTAACCCTCGTTGTCCTTTGAGCAAGCGCCCGGGAGCCAATCAAACCACAGGCTCGTGTCGTCGTCCGATCTCCCAAACGGCGACTATCCCCCTGATAGGGTCGCCTGTTAATAGCAAGCACGCACAATTGGAAGCGTTCTCAATTTTGCAGAATTAGGGTCATGGCCTCGGCACTGGCCGTAGAGAATTTTTACATAATCTGTCGCCGCTCGCTCTCAAACTTACTCTCATTCCCTCCCGGCATAACCTCTTGCTCAGGCGTCGTCTACCTTTCCGTGCCTATCGCCAACTACTCTACACTCTTTCCGTCTCTTATTCACCCGTGTCTGAAGAAGCCAGTAGCCAACGATCTACTTACGGACACGATATTCTTGACTGCTGTCAAGCCACTCTGTGACTTTGGTTTCCCACTCACCCCTGACTTCAACTCCCCTTTATCGTGACTGGCCCCGCGTTAGTCCACGATCATTCTCCGTCAAAGTGGATTCTCAGGACGCTCGATACACTCATATTGTGTCAACTGAGTTGCCCTACCCAGCTACCAAGCTTGTTATAGGACAGCATCTCTGGGTCCACCCACTTCAACCTTATTGGGCCTGGCTGGTTGTTGGCTCATATTACGACTCTGAGGACCGTGAGCTCTGGCACATCGAGGTATTCCTTGGTAATAAAGTTACCCATAGCGACGCGGCGCCTGGTAGTCAGTGCCCCCTTTATGATTTGCTACCAGTCATTTCGTCATTCGCTAGTCTGCCACAACCAGGGGTTTCTCCTTTTAACCAACCTCCTACTCCTCTTCCTCCTTTTTTTTCATCTTCGATTAGCACTATTCTGACTTGTATCATACAGCAATCTCTCCTGAGACAACCACCTTCAACACGCCCGAGAACGACGTCAGCAATAGTGCTGTCTCCTCCCGACAGGGCACCGAGAACTTCAGTACATACGACTGTGAGCCAAATTCCCTTCACTTTGGAGACGGCCAGTCTATCAACCCTGAGACCATCCACGGCTTTGTTCCTCATCTCCCTCAGAACCCTTGGAACACTCCACCCGCAGGAATGTCTGGCGGCTGGAACCCCAGCTTCGGCTGGGATCACTCCCGAGCCAGTGCTCCCCTTCAAATGTCTGCTCCCAACGGCGCTTATTTAGGTAGGATCCCGTACAACGTTCTCGGCCGGACTAAGTAAACCGGTCTTCACGTGTTACAGAAAGTTAACGCTTTGTTAGGACTCTTCGGTGTTCAGCCGCCCTTTCCCATGCAAGGCCCCAGTTTTGCTATTCCGCAGAATGGGTTCATACATCCCCTTCCAGTCTTCCCTGGCCAGGCACCCCGCTTTCCTAACCCCCGACCCGCCATCGATCCCGAGTATCCTGCCACTTACATGAGTAACTCCACTGGCGGCATCGGATGCGAGCCGGGCTATAACTTGTTCCACCCGCCCGAGTATACCAAGGTGCACATCATCAAGTCGCGAACCGCACCCTGGCAGAACCCGCCCGGCATGGCTCTCAGCTTTGGTGCATTCCACATCCCCACCAGCGTCGCCCTCAGCGACATCCTGAAGGGCTTCGGTGCCAACAACGGAAACCCCAAGAAGAACCGGATCACTGAGGTCACCCAGGGCCACAACGGCAGATGGTACAAGGGCATCACCATTTCTGGCGACGATAGGGACCAGGTCTCGAAGACACTGAAGCAGATGGGCTGGGATCGTAGCCGGACCGGTCGCGCTGGCGAGAAGCCGGTTGTTTGGCTGTGGATTACGAAGGACTGATTCCACTCGGTCCCCCTGCCCGGGCATGGTGCGACGTACTCGTGATGGATGGTCGCCAAATGGTATGCGGCGGAGATGCGAGTGGCAGGAAGTGATGTTGCGTTTGATTTTCTTTACTCTTCGTTTTCCATGGCGGAGTTATCCATGGATATTGCTGTGTCAAAAATTGGCGGGGAGGTTCCTTATCGGTTTAAAGGGGTTGCGCGGTCTGATGGGTTGGGTGGATGTGATTCGCCTACGGAGTGTAGCTGGCTTTCGCTTTCAGGCTTTTTTTAGGGCAATGTATCGCGTTTAGATTTCCCTTGTCATATTTCTCTGCAGACCAGGCCACTCCTAGCTTGTGCAACAGTGCGGCTGTATAGCGACCACATAGTAGTTTTACGCGATGGATTTATCATTGTCTCCTCACAATGACTCGCATGCAAGCGTCCTATTCGGAATCAGACGTGATAGTATCACTCTGTAAGTAAGGGCGGTTGCATTCCCAGACGACGCTGTTGAGGTCGGATAGCAACAAACCAACCTCGCATCATAGCAACATCCATCCTCTCACGGAGCACAAGAGGGGCCAATATACCCCCATACGCATTGCGTTCTTCTGCGCTTCTTCCGGCGCCCAATTCGTCTAGGGTAATTACAACTTCGCACTTCGACATATCACACTTACTAGGAAGCTGCTGCACAGCTCTTGAAAGAATATATTGATATTGTCTAATATCTAGGAAGCTAGGAAACGGTGATCCCAGTAGTTGTGGGTGATTCACTGATCTAGGGCTCCAGGGCTCCGGAAGGGACCAACATTGTTCCGTATATTGCTGCCCATCAGAAAAGGGGGCCCTTTTCTGCGACAGACACGATTTGGATCATCGACTGGTTTTACGACGCTATAGTCTTCTCGGCCTGTGGAGCGATCAGGCTAAGCGCCTTTTCCTTGGGTAGGACAGTGCCGGAAAGTTGACATTGTTGTCCAGGTTAAAGGAAGGCAGGCTTGGCGCCTTCCGGCCTACCGTGCCTCCAACCTTACAAGTACTTATGATTGGCAAGGTGCAGCGCACTACCTTCGACCTCGGCGGCCACCAGCAAATCCGGCGGCTTTCAGTGGATTATTTCCCCGAACTGAGCGGCATCGTGTTCCTTGTGGGCGCCCAGACCGGAACCGATCCTCTGAGGCCAAGGGTCAGCTCCATACTCCTTTTGTCGATGGAAGAGCTGTCGAAAATTACTTCCGGGGTCTTGGGGAACAAGGTCGACGATCCCGATGCCGTCTCCGCTGAGGAGTTCTGGGGCCTAGCTTGGCATTTATATAATTAGTGGCCGACCTATCAAACGGTGTATGTGCTCTATGGTCATGTAGTACGCGTACGGGGATGCTTTCCGGTAGCTTACACGATATACCTAGTAAGGCGATGTGAAGGCTCATGTAGCGTGGCAAGTCGCACTCAAGGATCGTATATATTAGTTTATGCGCTAAGGTATTCGCACATATGGTAAGTCTTTGCTGGAGCAATGTCGCCGTTAGTGCTTCCCCTATTGAATGGAAAGACCTGGAAAAGTCTAGATCTGTACGCGTAAGCGTATACGTGATTATAGACGTCATATATCTTTTCTAGAGCCTTCCAACCTCGTATTAGCAGCTATGGCGTTATACTCAACACCGTTGGAATCCTCGGGTCCTGACGAATATAAATATATCTATAACTTCTAACTAGCTCCTCTGTGTAACTAGTTATCTAGATATATAGATCACCGAATACTATTCTGCCTCCTCACTCCTGCTTCCTCCTTATTTCTGCGATACCTGCTGAGAATTCACTAGTTCTTCTTTAAGCCTACCCTACACATTTTTACATACAAATTCTTCCAGGGTAACCTCATCACTCCCTACAGGGTAACCTCATCAACTGTCTATTGACCTCCTAGATCCCCATCCGAGGTCTCGGCGCCGAATTGTGCGCGGGACAATGTCCTGCCCTATCTCACCATTTGGTAGCGAGCCCTCAGCGACATCACTTTCCCACTGCGTCACACTCTGTCCTGGAAACGGCAAGTGCCCCAGGAGCATCAACTTTATCGCTTTAGAAAAGGGGTAATGATGCGCGCAAACCACTTGGGTGCGTAAAGATACGTTGTGCCCAAACCTCCTGGTTTGACACTTAGTATGGAATCCAGAGTCCATTCGACATATCTTTGACAGAACTACTTCTTCTTAATATCGGGTTTTTGACATTGGCGCGCGTCCATCAGGTAATCAACCCCTATACACGTAAGCGAGGAGATACTTGAGATTGAGCTGGATCTATAGAAGACCGAAGGATGTGGTTAGCGCCTCCAAGACATAGAAGAAGGTACTACACACGGCGGTAATTAGCCTCTAGCCATCATAGGTGAGTTACCCCTTTCTCATGTGAGGGGAGATTTGCAATTGAATAGTCAAGGTGCGGCCACGAACAACCCTTGATAGGCATATCACAAAAGATAGCGCATAATATTTGGATTATGTGCAATCATCCCATCAATTAATGCAATGGTATGGCAGCTACGAAATATACCTGGGCAACCTCACAATGACTTCCGGCCCCAAGCGCGCACAACAAGACAGTGGACTCTTGTATCCCCAGACAGTTCTCTCTCAGCCTCTGCCATCAGAACATCAGCTTCCTTCTGCGCTCTCATGCCGTCCACACCACCAAGAGCCAGAATTCCCTGCAGACCTTGTCTCATGAACGCTTTCATCATTCGCTGCTCCGATTCAAGGAATCCGGCTCTGTGGGGTCTATAGAGAGATGAGTTATACGGGTGCGTCCTCTCATCGCAGTCGGTGTATCCGGCTTCTCTTAGATAGCTGAACATACTCAGGGGGATCCTGTTTCTCGTGTCAACACTCTGATTATAACCATTCGAGGACTGTCGAAAACGACCTCCGTTTTCTCAGCCATTGCACGTGTGCTCTTTGGCATACTCACTCAATATCGCGGCCTACAGCCGTGGCAAAAGCATATGTCAGCTCTTGGTACTTGAATAATGCTCGACTGGGTGGCTGGGCCGCTGCATGGAGATCTCCAGTCTCCGCCCAAACCAGCCAACCCCCTGGACGGAGCAGAGAAAGCACGTTGCGGGCCAGCCAAACTCCCATTCCCTTCTTAGCAGCACAGACGATTAAGCGTATGTGGACAACATCGAAGCGAGCATGAAGCTCCTCGGGGAAGGGCTGGTATATATCCGCGATGCCTAACTTGACATTTTTTGGCAATGCCGTTGGAAACTTCGCGGTGTTGAAATCGAGGCCGACTAACTCGGCCGACGCTGGGAGTGTCTTGGCAAGCTCCCTCAGCCATACCGCGCTTCCGGTGGCCAGTTCGATGACACTAGGGGAAGGTCTGGTGGACAATTCGGTTGCGATATGGGGAGGCAAAAGCTCGTTATCCATCACGTCGTCGAAGAATGTATGTTGAGAATCAAGGCGGTTGCGCTCGGCGTCACCCGGGCCTTCGTTCAATATGTAAATGGATTTGCTACAGCTACCCATCTCTGAAGCATTTGGCTGTACCGTCGCGAATTGAATTGTACTATAGCTGTTGGTATCCTGGTGATTCATATAACGATCGTCTTTTCTAAAATCCCCAAGCCTCTGGGCAGATGCTACTATTTATACTAACGTCGCGCGAATCCAATACGCAGAACAATATTGCATTCGGACCTCGCAAGTCACCTAAGCTTGGCCAGCGCCACTGCAGCGCTAGATAGGAATATATTGGCAGGAGCAATAATCTGCAGTATCTGCTCTAACCTCGTCTGCATCCTGAGATGATATGGTAAGTGTGCTTTCGTAGACGTCAGCTGAAAGCTGAAATCTCGACTTTTGGGTGTCACGGACCCACCTGCCAGAAGAGTCGAAATGCCCGGCGTCGGTAGGTTATGAATTTCCAACCGAGACGTCACCTAAGGGAGAGAATTTGAGGGAGTGACACTGTAGTGACCGTTCACAGCAAAATCAGTTGTAATCAGGTAACCATCTAGGTTGAAATGCGCATCGAGTCGACGATGGTTAGGACCCAGAACAAGTCCTTGTCAGGCGTTATATGGTATGAGATCCTGACATCATACATTAAGGCATATAAGGCTAAAAAAAGAAAATATTGTCAGATTGACCTCTGAGAGGTCCTGTCTGGAAAGTGAGAGTAACGAAGCCTCCTTATATACACATAAAACAGTTACAACTGAGAAAGAGATACCAGAGATGCAAACAGCAATCTCCAATAGTAGCAAAGCTAACTAAGCCACGACTTAGCTAACAGACTTCGGCTTCAGCTGGGTCTGACACTTATTATCACCTAGTCAGGGGTGCGAAACGCACTCCATATACGGAAAAGCCACCTACTGATCAGAGTATATATAATTCGTGGCTAAGATGCTTCAGCGTTCCACGCGTGCTAGTGCACGCGCAACTAACCCAATTCAACAACATAACTGATGTCCCCTATATCTGACACTTATCCCCACCTATGCCTGTGGGGATGTGTAAGCCAACTCTCGTAATTCGAATGGCCCCAAGGATTACCAATACTGTCATGGACTAACACATGGAAAAGTGAGTCGAAGTCTCCGACGCCAGGAGATACACGTGTGGGTCCCACTGGCACGATGAGTGGGCCCACCTGGAAGCTGTAATCAGTGCGATTAGTCATACGGTGATATGACAGCAGGCTGTTAACTTGATGCTTTGACTGTCCTTAGGTTGGGCCAGGAGATTACGATTCTAGTCCCCGAAATGCCTGTGCTAACAGTAGCTCACCTCGAAACCTTCGGGCCCTGACTTCCATGTGGGGAATAACCTAGCGCGCTCCTTGTACGCGGCTTAAATGCCGCCTAGGAGCCCGCGCATCTGATCAGATGTTCGACACTTACACCTAACATTATGAGTACCCTGTATCATCAAACATAGAACGACTTGAACCCGCGACGCATTCGCCGAACTCATCATGCCATCCCTCTACGACATCAGCATTCCAATCCTGACCGGGGCCCTACGGGCGGAGCTGCACCTCCTTAAGAAGGGCGCGGACTGGGCCACGGAGAAGGGGTTCACCTCTGAGGAACTAGTGAACTGGCGAATTCACGAAACCATGCTTCCTCTATGGGCACAAGTCGCCATCACTGTCAGACACGCGAGACTTGCTCTCAATTATCTGACCGGTAGCACGCTTCCAGTTGTGGTCGTCAAAGAGGCCATCTCATTGGAAGGGCTACTTGAAATGATCGACACAACCCTCAAGCAGCTGACGGATGTTGGCAGCGTTGAGAAGATCTCTGCCGAGGAGTCCGCAGTGGTGACTTCCAAGATAGGGGACGGGCAGTGCCATTTAACGGTGTTGGATACCGTACAGTTATACACGATGCCGAACATTTATTTCCACTTCACCACCTTATACGACATCTTGAGGATGAAAGGTGTTCCGTTGGGCAAGGGCGACTTTGCAGGAGCCTTCCTTGAGGGTGCCATACGCGACTGAAATTACGGCCCAAGACAACCGAAAACAGTGACGAAGAAGAAAGTTGTTATGAACTGGATGTGCTGATATCAAGGCTCCTAGTTGTTAGTTGCTTGGTAATACATGGACACTGCTTCCCTTTTTTCGACGTCACCCCCAACCAGCCAAGGTGCTTTCAAATAGGTTTTATATGTGTCACTTGCAGACCATACTATAAACGCAAAATGCACAAAGGAAGTAGTCCATGTCCGCACAATCGTACAAGTTTCCGACTCCCCTTCTCTAATGAGCGGCACCCCCTGTGTCCAATTTGTCTGCTATAGCTGGAATTTGAACCTCAACGGGTTCGTGGCCGATTCCGCGCCTGCCAGCCTCTTCAAGATATTAGGTGTGGCTGTGGGCCCTATACGTGTGACGCAGACGGACATGGCAAAGAGAAACTCATCGAGGGCCCTAATTCCATCCTCCCCCGGAGTTGACCTGCACGTTTGGGCCCAAGTTCTCCAGCATGAGTCTCATATGCGGGACGGTGGCACCTGTATAGGTGTAGTACCCATTCGATCTCTTCACGAAACCGGTATCTCGCGGAGCTCGTGGCGAATATTACCGATGACTTGGTGGAGATTTGCAGAGGCGGACGGTGGGGTCATCGATGAGGAAGTCATTCTTGAAGGTCAGCTTGAGGATGGTGGCCGCCGCACTGACGGCGTGGATCTCGTTGGTTATGTACTCCCAATCGCTGCTGAGCACTTTTCCAACATTGACCACCATTTCGACCTCTTTGGCATCAGCTTTGACTTACCCATCGGCTTCCAGGGCCTTTTGGGGAGGCCGTGCTTCTGTCGTGAGGGAAGCCCACGATGGCGGATATGCGTACATCAGTGCCGTCCGGGACCTCTTTAGCACGGCGGCAAGCCGTGGGACAAAGTCGCTCTCTATTTACGTCCAGGTAAGCTTGCAACGTTCGTATAGAGAGAATCGAGAGTCGAAGCCAAAGCCGGAACGGAATATGTGGGTGGGGGGCAGCCGCGATTTCCTGCCATCTCATAGGGCAGATGCGGATAGATCGTGGTGAGAGACATTAAAACATCCATGGGGTGAGTTCTTTCGTGTCGTTATTCGATTCAATGCACTGCGGTGTTAAATCTTGATACAACTGCCAAGCCGGGAAACGGGGTAGAACACTTGGTTGAGCAGAAGTTCTCCCAAAACTTAACGTGCATTTCGTATCGCACTGTTCTTCCTTCAAAGATCCAGTCAAAATAGGCCTCACGCACGTCATAGGCCTGGAATATACATACTGAGAGACTAGAACACGTTCAAAGAGCTGGTGCGCCCCCTGGTCAACCTTACGCCCAAAGTGCCTGCCAGTCAAACCAATTAGACGAGGCACCGAAATCGAGATTCCCTTCTAGGGCGGCATCTATGGCGTCGAGATCGAAAGTGGGATCCAGATTGCCGAAAACGTCCAGATCAGGAATGACGCCTGAGAAAGATGAGTCGACGATTCCTCGGTTATGCGGTTGGTGGGTGAGCTCCTCTGGGACTACCACGGGCGGATCCGCGCCGTCTGCGGGATGTATGTCCGCTTTCCTCAAGGGGTAAGCCGGATGAGAGTCTTGGGAGGTAAGTGAAGCAACAGCCTTGTCCATCTCTTGAAGCACTTGCTCTGCCATGGCGGCCATAACCCTGGCAGTCCAGAAGGTACCTCCTAGTGACTTCAGGAGCTGTGTATTTTTCTGGAAATCATGCTTGCCGCGGTTCCTGAACATGGAGACATCGCTATATCGCATTTTTCTATATGCTACGCTCAATGACAGTGACACGCCGTATGGAATGATGGGCATATACGATACTTGCTCGTTATACTCCTGGCTAACAATGGACGTTATGCGATCGGCGGAGAGGGATCGGCGGCTATTGATTGCCGGAGGTGGCAATACACCGGTAGTCGCCGTACCACCCGGCGGAAGTCGACATGAGAGTATGGCAACTGAGTGATAGAGGACTTCCAAAGACGCTGCCGACTCATTAGAAACTCTATGGCTCGTCTCAAGACGGTACAACCAGAAGCGCTCACCCAGGAAGGCACTTGGAACTTTGGTCGCACCGGCGTCGATGATCATCTGCTCAAAGATGGGCAACTCAATGACCATCGCCTCCCGTATAAGCAGGTTTTTCGGACGATATAGATCTATGACCCGATCGAGTAATCTCACGACCATCAAAAACAAGCGGAACGGGGGGGCCTGTGCCTCAATGCAGGCGTCCAAGTCCCATCCGATATCCCGCTCGTGAATGAGAAGCGCGCGACCATAGAGGGATGATGTGATCCTATCCAAGGCCCACAGACAACAGAATAGCGATCGCGTGCTGAGAAAATCGTCTCTATCTTTATCCGCCGTCAAGTGGAGCCCGAGCGTGTGCATCTGATGCACCGCATGGGTGAATGCACGTGCCGGGAGGTCAGCCTCTTCAGGGCAGGTAGGCTGCATATACAGGGAAAATATCAGGAGTATTCGGATCTCTGTTACCCGATCCGTGATGAACCCGGCATCGATTATTGTCCGTATAGCAGAGGAAAGGGCGCCACTAAATTCGTTGCGGCCCAGTAGATCCTCTCGATTTTGTAGCCGAAGGTGAGGTACAGACTCTGGGTCCGAGGCCGCGGCGAGGCTCACTACCTGTTGTATAACGATCCACGATATCTCATCTCCAGGAGGACTCGTCAGATGGGGACTGATAGCCGGGAAGAGTGGATCAAATTTCTCGACATATATGCGACGGAGAACAGCAAAATCAGAGGCGGGCGGGCGACAGGGGAGGCAGGAGGCCTGGATATGAGGCTTCAGAATGCCCTGGGTAGTACGGATCGATGTTGATTCTTGCCTGGTTGCTGAACTGGCCGAATAACGTTTGTCCAGCACACGAGACTGCCATACCCCCACGCCTCCTCGGATAGACTGGTCCCGGCTCGAGTGAGGACTAGTTACTTCGATGAACATACATTCAGGGTTCATGTCGCCGACAAACCTCGAGACGCGGCCTGCCGTGTTTGTGATCTCAGCCTGTGTGGCCGGCACTGCCGATGGCGATTTGCCATTGCTGGGTGCTCTCTGAGGATGCCGATCCGTTATAGGCTGAGACTTCTTATCAGTAGCAACTTGAGTTGTCGCAGAACCTGGCGGGCATCCCGATTTTCCGTGTACACATCGCTTCTATATCACAGCATCAATACATGACCATAGTTACGGACATAAGACAAACCTTGCGGCGCCGGCAAAGTGAGCATGCCTGTGCGACTTGCTTCCGCTTGAGTGGGAACCCGGCCGAGTCGGAACCTACAAATTTGACCATGGCCATTCAACCACAACCGGCAAGACTTGCATGAAAAATTTCGACAGAACCATGCTTGGGGAAGGTCCAGTTTCCTATGGCCCACCTTCGTCAGCTACGCTCAGTGACAAGCCCACTGCTCATGGAAGGTCGCGTAATTGGAAGCGGAATGGGACGGGAGCCAGGCGGAGTGGTCTTGGTCTTCACTAGGAAGAAATCTACGGCGGACTAACCCCTTTTAGTAGCTCCGCCTACATCAATTTTCAGAGGTCACGTAAGCTCCGAACTGTCGGTCGCAAAACTGTAGGATCGTGAGTCAAAATACATCATTAAGCATCCCCGCATCGCATCTGAGAGATTCGATGATCAAGTATCCCCGGATTACCCCAGGTCCCATCCGGAGTACGTACCGGGTCGGATGATGCTGAAAGGAGCAGCTCCGATGCATCCAGCTGTATATAATAACACCCCTGGTAGGGGGCATTCTGTCAGTAAACGCTGGGAGCGGAGACATTCGACTTCCTTCTATCAATAGCGCAGGATAAAAAGTTGATTCCTTAGGTATAGTGCCATATGCCTCAAAATCTCTGCGCGGAGTCACGAGTCAGCCAGAGCCATGTTCAAAACATCCAGGATTGGTCAACCCAGAGTTTATCAAGTCAGATTGATGACGACGGCTGTGGCTCAGAGCCAGCTTCGGATTCCCGTTAGAAGGGAAGGAGATATCTCAGATTCATTTATTTCCCTGTCTGGTACTGAACGGCCGCCGCTACCACCGAGATTTCTAGATATCAAGAATGCCCTCATTGCCGGTCACGAACAGCCCGTGGCAGACAGCTGGAAGCGATTACTCGACAGACTCCGAACCGAAAACCAGACAATAGCCAGAGAGGGACCGACGATCATCCCGAACATCGATTTCCATGAGCTGGATAGGGACCTCGCGAAAGTCGGCTCCGAGATCAGAAAGAGGGGAGTCGTTGTCGTCAGGAATGTGGTCCCGGAAAAGGAGGCAAGGGCCTATAGGGACGAAATCGAGGAATACGTGAGACAAAACCCATCAACGCGAGGTACGTCCCCCCCGGTTCATCTAGGGTCATCTTACTTAGAACTAATATATGATAGCTTTCCCTCAGAATAACCCGCAAGTGTTTGAATTGTACTGGTCTCCACCACAGATAAGGGCCAGAGCCCACCGGAACCTCCTGAAAACCCAGACCGCCCTGATGCGGCTATGGAAATCATCTAACCCTGAGAGCCAGATTTCCATGTCACAGCCATTAATGTACGCCGACAGACTCCGCATTAGGCAGCCGGGCGATGCCAACTTCGCATTAGGTCCTCATATTGACGGGGGTAGCGTCGAAAGGTGGGAGCCACACGGTTATGGCCGTGGGAGAGTTTATAATAAGATCTTTGAAGGTGCTTGGGAAGAGTATGACCCCTGGGATGCCAGCACGAGAGTTCCTGCTATCACAAATAACTATGACGGGCTAGGGGCGTGTAGCATGTTCAGGATGTTCCAAGGATGGTTGAGTATGAGCCAAGCGAGGCCCCTCGAGGGCACGCTAATGGTGAACCCGCTACTCCAACTCTCGACTGCCTATTTACTTCTCCGTCCCTTTTTCCAGCCGATCAAGCACGTCGGTCAGGTTTCCGAGGACGAATATCTCTCTACGGGCAACTGGGAGTACGCTGGTGCTAGCATGACCAGTGAACTTCAAGGCGCCACCCCCGGTCACAGCCAAGAACTGTCTTCGGTGTTGCACCCGCACCTAGACCTCAAGAAGACCATGGTGCATGCGCCAGAAATTAGGCCTGGTGACTATGTAGCATGGCACTGCGATAGTGAGTGCACCCGGAAATTGCCGCAAAGATGTAATGTCTAATCAACGAGGCAGCCATACATGCAGTCGACCAGGTACACCAAGGAAAATCCGACTCCAGTGTGTTGTATATTCCAGTGTGTCCAGTGACGGAGATCAATGCTGAATATGCTGCATGTCAAAGAACTGCGTTCTTGGCTGGCACTCCTGGACCGGACTTCCCCGGTGGGAAGGGCGAGAGCGAGCACATCCATAGACCTGACTACGCATATCTCCGTTCTCATGCAGACCTCTCTGGTCTACGGGCCCATGGATTTGAAAAGCTCAACCCGACCGCCGAAGACACCACCGGGGCTAAAAGAGTTATGGAAGTGGCGAATTCCATATTAGGATTCTGATGTCCAAGTTTTGGAATCATGTGGCCCAACTATGTTGTAGAACTCAAAACTCAACACAAAGAGCTGCCGTGATGGTGTATTATAAGAGAGTGAAGGCTTCGGTTTATACCAGGATTAAAAGGGTAATTACTTTTGGAAGGCTCTAGCGTTGTCTTTCCCATTCAGGCACACGGTCTACTTTACCGAAGTTGCCTTCTCATAAGCTGTAATAGTATTACGTGTCAAATGACTACCTGATGAGCTGGAAAGGCAGTATACCTACCGACGCCAGTGCTATTATGGCTAGCCATCCACTCTTCTGATTATGAAACTGGATCCCTTCGATGCATAGCCTGCTTCACAATGAATTCCCACGAGGAGCTCAAAAGAGCTAATATACTTGGCCACTTCGAGGCCGATGTGCTTGCGTTGGCAATTACTAAACGTGACTGCTGTAGGTCTATTAGTCTGGCCGAGAGAAGGAGACATTTTCGTTTCGTCTATGGCGTCTCGTTCTCTGTCAAGCAATCTGTATGGCCGGCCTGTCTGGCTTCCCCACGACTTAAAACCCCATGGGGGAACGGCTACTTCGGTTATATGAGGGGCTGGGCTGTTGCGATAAGAACGATGTGGATGTAGTTAAGGTTATGCCTCATACGTTGAATCTGGCCTCCTCGTGGATGTCGGAGGTCCTAATCGGCATCTGCCCTGGCATCCAATGAGTCGTTACAAACGGAGTCTTGAGCTCGACTCTGAGCAGGTTTCGCGGTTATGATTCTAGGCAGGCCCTGGCCGTAGTTTTATTATATGTGGAATCTGAAGGATCAGGGCATTATATCATCGTAGCCAAGTAATTTGTGAATGTTCATCTGCCATGTCTGTGGTATTCGAGTTTTAGCTGTTGGTTCGCACCTGATTAATGACGGGATGGCACACATTCTGAATTGTGAAAAGGAGGTCATGAATTTCTCCGTGCCGATCCCTTCCAAGACCCAGGGCGACGCTGCTGCGCCCCCTGTTTTGACCCACAACGAGCCGTTATTCCTAAACCCGGGCCACTTCGCTAGACCGGATCCGGAAGAGCGGAGGAGGACGGAGGTCGGCCCACATCCGAAACGAGCAGTCCGGCGCCCTGCGCTTAATCTACTTGCCACAGGACAAATCTCAAGACGGATAATGCGCATTACGGCAGACGATTCCCACCGAGGTGGGCTTGGACCGTTTCTATGGTTCTTAACGAGATGAGGCCCGTTATCAGCCATGTCTTTCGACCTGATGAGCGTCCGGCTGTGTATTGTTACAAGTCTCCTGTAAAGACACGGAGCCTCTTGTATCATGGCTGCCTCGAAACCCCGCGCGCTGGCTGCTGCAGCAGCATCGTATCTCTTGTGAGTAGAACATTGAGTCCTTTCAAGTCCTTCCGACTTTTGTCTGAAGGAACGAAGTTGGTGGTCAGAAAGAGATAGGGACAACGACAAGTACTGTGGTATCAAGGGGAACACATAGTCACAGCATGCCAAGCGGCGGTTGTCAGGCTGAGAGATGGTTCGCTAGGTTTCAAAACACAGTTCTTAAGCTGACTAGTCGTCTAGCATCGTCTCAGCAGCGCCTACCAAGACAGCTGTCGAATGCACCGGCTCTTTTGAGCCCGTATCAGCTGCCGACTACGTAGCGGCTATCAATCCCGGCTGGAATTTGGGAAACACATTAGACGCGACGCCGGACGAGGGTTCCTGGAATAACCCTCCCGTGCAAGCTACGACCTTCGACGACGTGAAGGCGGCCGGGTTCAAGAGCGTTCGGATCCCAGGTACGGGAACATTGGATTGTCGCCAAGACCAAAGCTTGAAGCTCGGATGCCTGACTTGTGAGCAGTGACATACACGCACCATTTCACGGGTGAGTCGCCCGACTGGACCGTCGATCCGGATTGGTTGCAGCGCGTGGAAGATGTGGTCGACATGGCTCTGGAGAGAGATTTATACGTCATCACAAACGTCCATCATGGTAAGTATAGATACAAGCACAACGGTGAGCACGAGATTGACAATCATCGCCAGACTCCTGGGAGTGGGCCGACGTCACCCAGCCGGGCGCGAACCTCACCATGATCGAGGAGAAGATCTACCGGGCCTGGGTCCAGATCGGCGAGAAGCTAGGGTGCAAGTCCTCGCTGGTGGCTTTCGAGCCCATCAACGAACCCCCGGCGGAGACGGCGGAACACGGGGCGGAGCTCAACAAGATCAACGAACTCTTCCTGCAGGCGCTTGCCGAGTCCGGAGGCTTTAACACGCAGCGCGTCGTCACGCTTGTTGGTGGTGCTATGGATAGTATGAAGACTTCGCAGTGGTTTGAAGCTCCTACCGGGTACGATAACCCGTGGGCTATCCAGTACCACTACTACAGTCCATGTAAGTGGCGGAGTCAAAATGCGTGAGAAGTAGATCGCTAACTGAGTGACAAGACGACTTCATCTTCAGCGCCTGGTATGTCTCCCAGCAACGTGCCGTGCCGGAAGTAAACGAAACAAGGAAATGCTCACACATCATTTAGGGGCAAGACGATCCTATCGACCGACGACCTCGCCGCCATCGAGGCGGACCTAACAAACATCCGGAACAACTTTACCGACGTGCCGCTCGTGCTGGGCGAGTTCGATGCGAGCCCGCTGAACACGGAGCCGGCGGCGCGGCGGCGGTACACGGACCTCGTGGTCAGGACGGCGGCGGCGCTGAACACGGCCGTCGTGATCTGGGACAACGGGTTGGACCACCTGGACCGCGAGACGCAAACGTGGAAGGACCCGCACTCGCTATCGATCCTCATGAACGCCGCCGAGGGCACACCCAACAGCTTCGCGGACGCGACGACGGATGCGTACGCCACATCGCAGTCGAGCTCGGCGTACGTGTTCCACAAGGTCGGCGACGCCGTGGAAGACTACACCGTCTCGCTTTTGCTGAACGGCAACACGCTTGACTCGATCGCAGTCGACGGGACCGACGGGGAGACGTTGGCGGCGGGCGCGGACTACAGCGTGACTGCCGACGGGGGGGTCCTGCTCACGACAGAATTCCTCGGGAGGCACGTCTCGGCGGGGGCGGAAGCGGAGCCCGGCAGCAAGGCCAACCTGACGCTGTCGTTCTCGGCGGGCGCGACGGCGGGCGTCGAGATCGTGCAGTGGGACGTCCCCGTGCTCGAGTCGAGCTCGTCTAAGGCAGTCGCTGGCGCGGACCTGCTGATCCCCATCACGTTCAAGGGGTTGAAACACCCCGCAGCCGTGAAGATGTTGCGCAGCGATGGTGTGTACCTATTTGACGATTGGACGCAGTATCTGGGCCCTCTGCAGGCCGCTTATGGTGTAAGTGCCTTACTACCGTATCTACGTCTAGGGGTGTCTGTGTCTCGTATTTCAGAGGAATTTGAGAGTGGCTAACTTCGGTATGCAGACGTATAACGGGCAATGGAACTGGCTGGGAGACAACCTCGTCTTGACCTCCGCTACCGTGGATGCGGTTATCACTGCCGGTGTGGACACGACGTTCACTTTCGATTTCTTCCCCCGGGTTCCTGGGAACTCCGTGAACTACACGCTGACCGTCTGATGGAGGTATATGACTGCTGCGATGGTGGAGGCGCACGTCACATTGCGCGGGAGCTGCTTTCTGTACATAGACCTTCGTCGTATATATTCATTCTTGTACATGTAGAATACGCCGTGAAGACCCTTCTAGCACTTCTTGCGAGCTAAACCATCGATGTATATTGATCACCCGATCGAGCATCCACGGGCCGAGTAGGCATTCTCTCTTCCCGTTCCTCTCCCCGTTTCAAGTGTCTGATTTCCAGCAGCTAGGGCGCAAAACGTCCGGAGACCAGCTGCACAATGGCGCAATTACGTTCAGGCGCATTCATGTGAGGTGCGTCTAGTACGCGTTTCGTAAACGGCTTTCTCGGCTGGACGGACATGCCGGCTCCGTTATATTGGCGTTACATATGGTAGCGGACGACGCCGGGGCCCCTCCGGAAGCATCGTTAAGATGACTTTGGAATGGCCGCGGAGCGACCATAAGCTTCCACATACGCGACCCGGCAACGGTGTCGGCTACCTGATCCTCGGCCACTACTAGTCACTGGCCTATGCGTAGAAACGGTAGAACGGGGAGAGTTCACACTCCAGGGGGAGAGGGGAGACGAAGCACCTGTCATCGACCTTGCCATCGCCCCTTCATATTGCGTCTTCGTCCTTGCATCATCACTCACTTCTGGGGCGGCTGGCTTTTGGGGGGTGGAGGAGGCGGATTCGTAGGGGTACCGCGGAGCTGACTGCGCAACTCTTCGATGAAATGGTTCATGAAGCCATTCGCACCTGCATTAGGGTCTCCTGGTCGCATAGTCAGAAAAGCATTGCGGGCGGGGAAGGGATCTCCGGACTGGTGCTGTGGAAGGGACGCACTGGTAGCTTCTCCTGGGCGCAAGGGGTTGTGGGGATTGCGGCCGTATTTGTAGTCTTCGACGTTCCGGTGTATGCGGCGGACACCACGATGGAAGGTTGGGGATCGCAGTAGCTTGTCGACGATGGCGTCCTACAAAGGAGCGGAGTTAGCTGTCTGGTCGTGAGAGAGAGATATATGGCTTTCTCATATAGTGGTAGACGGGATATAGGACTTGCCTCTACCAGAAGGAATGCCTGGAGCAGGATCCTCCAAGGCCCAGCCATAATCCGTCTGCCGGGGGGGGGGGGGGGGTGCAGGGATGTC
>QJNU01000078.1:0-122909 GCA_004154915.1 Monosporascus ibericus | reverse complement strand
GGGGGGGGGCTTCAAGGAAGTCAGCTAGATACGATGATGATGATGATACAAGCAAAGAGTTGGCGACAGTATCATGACAGGTTACGTTATTGCAGGCTGCATCGTATATAGGTGCCTACATACATGTAGATGTAAGACCCCCGCCACCTACCGAAGATAAGACCAGCAGTTGGTCTCGAAGGGCACCGATAAGCGTAGCCCAGGTATTTCGTACCTAGCAGGTATACCTACGTAGGTAAGTATGCATGTATATATATAACCTGTACTTCGTAAGCGAAGGTCCCTCAGGTTACAGTAGGGAGCCGCCAGGGCAATGTCTCAACGCCTGGGGCGCATGTCTTAGTGGGGTCATGCGCTGTCCCGGCAACCATACAACTCCTTCCAGGAGTCTCCATATCACAGCTAGGATTAGGAATCATAGGTAGGTAATTGACATTGGAAGTTCTACATGGCGGGCCGGAGATGGGGACGGTAACCGGGAAGATCAAGGGTCGAAACGCCATTAGCCTATGAAATCCCAATTGCAATCAATCTGCAAATGATTTTATTGGGCTCACCTTGATTCTATTTCTATTTCGATATCAATTTGCAGCAACAACAAAAATGGCTCCTAGGCATGAGATCCACCCACACCATGTTGACCCGTTCAACTTGATATATCATAACGACTCCCTACACCTTTACGGTCTTCGTCTAGCTCGGTCCTTAGCTTCTCTCGCCCTTACTTAAGCTCCTCTTCGCCCGGATGGGGGATCACCAGCATACGTGACTTATGGATAAAGCCGTGATTATACGTTATTTGTTCAAACTCTCTGGAAGACGGCTTTGCTAAAGTCTGTGTTGCGAGGTTTCCCAATTTTCATGCCGCAAGGTTCAGTGACCTGAGTCAGGCAGGAACAGCCACACACGAACCTTTTCCTTTCCTTTGAATCCCCCCCTCCCCACCCGATCCCGAGCCACCATATGTACACGGCACAGAAGAACGACAAGTTGTCATGGAGGAAGACCAGAGCTATGGCCAGAACTCGGGCCGTGTCGATGCTGAGACCCGCCCCTCCGACGACGTTGATGTGGTAACGACAACAAAAAGGGATGATCATCAAGGCTCTGTCTTACCTTCGCCCTTGCCTTCGCCTTCGCCTTCGCCTTCGCCTGCGCCTGTACCTGCATCAGCACCCGGATCGCAAGAGCAAGTTGACCGGGTAGACAATCACCGGGACGAGACCTCCATACTCGCTGCCGACCAGGGGAATGAAACCCGGCTTCCTCCTCCGCGAACACCTATCGTCGATAACAGCAGCTTGTACGAGACCACCGCCGTCGACCAGGAGGACAGGCATCCCAACTCGATGACCGAGGAGCAGCATGTCATGGCCCATCTCCAAGACGATGGCGAATCCAGCTTCGTAGCTCCCATATCGCCAATACCCGTGGCGGCGCCCGAAGGAGAAGCAGTTGACGATACTTATCTCTTCGATGGTTCGTCTTCCAAGCGAGACAACCGCAGTACGACTGGTACTGAGGACCGAACGTTTCGTGCGCCCTCGCATCAGGAGTCGCATCACCACGCAGAGACGTCTGTTGCTTCCAACGCCGGTAGTCAGGACCAGCCAGCAAGCACCACGCCGAAAGTCGATCCCCCTCTGAATCGGACACATGCAGCATTGTCAAACCCTGATGCGCACTCCGAACCGCCACGGCGGCAGAGACATAATGACGACGCGAACGCCAGCACCGCCGCAGATGACACCCAGATTAGCAACACCACTTCGTCGCTCGAAAACTTGTTGTCCTCCCCCACAGCTGCTGCTGCTGCTCGGACCGTCTCGAGGGCCATATCGATGGCTAGTCACCATTCTGCTAATGATCAGAAGAACAACCGCACAATCGATGACAGCCAGGCGGATTTGTCTTCGCGCGACAATTCAAGTCTCCAGCCTCCGAAAGATGCTTCCTTCTCCGCCGGCAGCTCTCTTCAGCAACAAAGCTCTAAGCTCGATATCCCCAAATTGTCTGTGGACGCCGGGAGCACGCCGGGCCATGCCCTGAAGACGAATTCGAGACCAAAGTTTCTGCGCAGTAGGAATGCTAGCCAGCGGTCTTCTACTTCCTCCTTCGCCTCAAACGAAGATGGCGATAGTGATGCGGCCGCCGGAATGGGCGCTGACTACGCCCTGCAGTCGGGCGGTGCTGTGCCAGCGTATGGCCTCAACCGCAGCGTCAGTAATAGTTTGACCCGTTCAATCAGCATAGGTAGCATGGCTTCCGGCTTGGACGACTATCCGGAGCCTGGCCGTATCCCGCCCCTAGAGCCCCTGGAAGAGGTTGTCAACCCTACGTCAACCGGCGAAGAAGACGAGGCCATGAAGACTCCAAGGGCGAAGCAGCAGGGATCATTGCTCCCGCCCACCGACACCGTCATCGCGAGGCATGTGCGCAAGGTCGAGGTTCCCGAGTCCATAGCCAACGAGTATAAGACGAAAGGCGCACTCACCACCACCCCGCTCCAAACCCATCGCAGGGTGTCCGACTACACTACTCCTGCGCCTGGAACCGTGGCCCGCAATGGCCGGAGCATGACGTTAAAGGAGCAGTCGAGCACCATAGAGCGCCTCTCCAAGGAGAACTTCGACCTCAAGTTGAAGGTTATGTTCCTCTCTGATCGTTTGGACAAGCTCTCCGAGGAAGGTATTAAGGAGATGATCTCGGAGAACGTCGAGCTCAAGACCTCGCTGGCTGTCATTCAGCGCGATAACAAGATACTTAGGCGCCGAGTCAAGGAGCTCGAAAAGAGCCTACGAGATCGGGGCGGGGAAGACCGCCCGACCACGGCCAAGAGCGGCTACTCATCTGACGGCGGGACCGTGCCGGCATTCGACGAGCAGTCGCGGGAGCTCGAGGAGGAGCTCCTGTACCTTCGCGAGCGGGTGGAGGAATATGTGACCGAGATCGAGAGACTCCGAAACGAGAACATGTCCAGCCAGGCAGAGAAGTGGAAGCTGGCCGAAGCTCTAAAGACGATGGGAGACCGGGCTGGAGAACGTCTTGGCGACAACCTTGGTAGGCAGGAAGAGGCCGACGTGTGGAAGGATCTTCTCGAGCAGGAGACGGCACGGCGCGAACAGGCGGACGACGAGAACCGAAAGCTCCGCGACGAGATCTTCCGCTTGAAGCAGGGATTTAGCGGCAGTTCGTCGAGCATCGGCCCGGGTGGTGGCGGCCTGCATCACACGACGAACATCTACAACATTACGCGCAAAGCAAGGCCAGCGTCGCCCTCGAGGTCGCGTCCAGTTTCTGGTCTATCGGGCGGCGCGGATCAGGGCTCGATGAGCCAGTCGAGTACGCTGATTGATGAGCTCCGCCGGGAGAGCGAGCAGCTCCGCCACGAAAACGCCGAACTGCGAAGAGAGGTCGGGGCACAAACGTCGATGCTGACCTCGCGCAACCGTGAGAAGGAGAGGCTATACCAGGAAATCGAAGAGCTTAAGCTTGCCCAGCGTAGAGGTGGCCCGGCGCCCTCGACCATCGATAGCCTCCTCGACAGATCAGCATCGAGAGCAGGAAATAACGACCGGTCCGCTTCGAGAGCTAGCGGCGGCACGAGACTCGGCATGGCCGTAGAAGAAGACCCCGACCACGAAGAGCTGGAAAACAAGCTCGCCGAACAACGCGACAAGTTCAACGAGCTGAAGCTGAGACACCAGGACGTGCAGCGTGAGCTCGATGCGTGCGTGCAGGATTATGAGGCGGTAATGCAGGCCAAACAACAAGCGGAGGACCAAGTAGCCGGCCTCGAAGAGGAGCTTGACGATGCTGCTAACAATGCCCTTATACTCCAAACCGAGAGGGACGAGGCACTGCAAGAATACGAGAGCCTCGAACAGCAGTTCGAGGACTTACGACGAGAGGCCCAGGAAGAAATAGATATCCTCGAGGCCGAAGGCGATCAGAAGGACGAAGAGATCCACCGGTTGCAGCTCGAGCTCCAGGATCGGACCGAAAACTTCGAAGCCTTGCAAGACGAGATGCGTCAGATGAGCGAGGCCCTGGTCGGACTGGAAGACGAACAGGAGAAGAAGGCCGACAGGATACGACAGCTCGAGGATGACCTAGCCGAAGCCAACAAGGAGCTGGAGGACCTCGAGGCTAAGCTGCTCGAGTCCAACGATAAAGGGCAGCGGTTAAGCGTCCAGCAGGAGTCTCTGCAGGACGAGATCACGTTCTTGCGAGAGGAGCAGGAAGGCGACAAGGTCCGCATCGGCAACCTCGAGGCAGATCTTGCCGGTGTCGAGCAGAGCCTACGGGAGGAGCAGGAGCATGTCAAGGAATTAGAGCGGCGGATCGCGGACGAGCGGACACAGCGCGAGATCGTAGCGAGTCGCGAGAAAGAGGAGGTGCAGCAATTCGTCGATGAGCTGAACCGCGAGGCTTCCACGGCCAAGGACGAGGTCAGGAGGTTACGGAAGAGTCTGACTAGTCGCGAGGTTGAGGCGACCGAGTGGAAGGAGAGGCTCATGGAATTTGAAAACAATCTCAGGGAGGCTCTGGGCGACTTGAACGGCACTAGGTCAACTTTCCTCAAGGTACTGCGCATGCGCCTTTTCCCTCTCATGAACCCCCAAACTGATTCAATATTTTACAGGGCATCGCCAACCTCCAACGGAATCTCGACGAGACGGTGCGAGAGCTTGACGCCACGAAGGCGTCCGTCCTTGAGAAGGACCGCATCATTAAGCAGCGAGACGCTCTCCTCGAATCACACGGCCTGGAATCCCGGAAACTGGCCGACATGCTAGATAAGGAACGACAGGCCCATCGCAACACGAGGAACCAGTTTGACACGTTCCAACGCACCCATTCTCACGTGTCTCGGACCGTCACGAGCCAGGACTCGCGCATTCAGGAGCTTGAGATTAGCCGCGCCGCCGACAAGAAGAAGATGGCCCACCTCGAGACCCAGTTTAAGGAACAGCTTATCGAGCGCAATAACCTCCTGCTCGTGCTGTGGACCCGCCTCTCCGCTCTTTGTGGCAGCGATTGGGCCCACAACAACAGCCTCATCAACGGCCGAGCGCTTCCGTCGCTAGAGTCGCTTTCCACCATGCTCCCGGGCTTCAGTAAGAATCTCCTCGCCGCCGTCAAGACAATCGAATCCCTCATCGGCGGCTTCCAGGGCCGTATCAAGTCTGTGGAGCGCGAACTCTGGAAGGAGTATCACACCCTCGAAAACACCCTCGAGTCCCGGACGAAGAAGCTCGACCGCCTGGAGGCCCTGGTCCGCTCCGGTGTGACGGCTGGTAGCTTCGATATGCACGCGAAGTACACGCAGCTCGAGGCGGCGTACCGCACCCTCAAGGTCGAGAATGCCACGCTCCAGCGGGCCCACGATGCCCGCACTCGCGGCGCTGGATACTTTGACCCTCCCGTCATACACAGAAGCGGGTCCCGCGAGGAGGTCGACGGAAGCCCGTCCCCCCACGTGCCCACAGGCCCCTCGAGATTACCACGCAGCAAGACGACGCAATCGCACCTAGAGCCCATCGCGGCCGCGATGCCACCAAGACCCGGCAGCAAGCGGGCCAGCTCCATGGCGAGCGTCACGCGGCGCAGTTCCTCCAACACGAGGGCCACCGGAGCAGAACGCGGAGCCTCGGAAGCGCGGGGCTCGTCGGCGAGCGACGACGGGAGAGGAGCCGCCGCCGCCAACGCCGGCGATACGCGCTGGCTGTTCCGCCTGCGCGAGCTCGAGAACAAGCTCAAGCAGGAGCGCGAGGCCCGGAACATGGACAGGGCGGCCGCTAGGCAGCGCATCATGGATAGTGAGCGCCAGAACAGCGAGCTCGCGAGCGAACTGGCGAGGGCCAAGAGGAAGGCCGGGACGGAGAGCGGGGAGTAGAAGCCCCAGCGTGCGGCGGAGACCATCTTGCCCGAGAATAGACATCTTTCTTGGAAGATACTAGACCTGAGTTGGCACACTCACACCAAGTAGGAACTGGGAAGGTGGAAGCCAACCGGGCAGGAGGTGGTGCCCACTCGATGCGGTAATTAAGGGGCGAAGGCTATCATGGTGCACATGCATACATAAAGGGTTTCAGCGAGGGAGTTGGTACGGCTAAAATAGGCGAAACGGCGGCATGGATAATACCCCCATTAAGGACGGACGGATGAGTGGGTTTCGAAGTTGCTTAAGATGGACGAGGCGAGGCTTCTACGGTATATTCATTATGCGGTGCATTGCATTCTGTACATCGATTATGACGGTGGGTATCATATATATCTTGTATCAAGCAGATGTGTCCCGGTTGGTTTCGTGTGCAGTGTTGTAGACGGGTGGATACGAGTATAGTTAACCCCGGTGAGGCAATATTTGGCTAGTCGTCTTTCACTTTGGGATATGTAACGCTTTCTTTTCTTTCTTTTTATTACTTTTTTTCTTCTTGGCTACTCGAGAACAGTTCCCCCACTCCCTGGACGTAAGATACGTAACACCCCTTTTTAAGCAGACCCCCATTAGGCCGCCAACACAATAATACCCGTTGGGGACTTTGACTACTACGCAATAAATTGGAGCTTTCCTAGATTAAGCATAGTCCCATATCGCGTCTATTGCAAAATTGCCTTAATGTCTCTGCCGAGTGCGAAGGGTTGCTACTACTGGCGGAGGCATGTTGAAGCACTATTCAATTCACCATACTGGTTACACTGCTAGTACGAGAGGGCACCTCGTTTTGGCCTCGTTCCGCCTCTATTATGTATGAGTCCTATGTTATTAAATACTGTGACGGCCCGCCCCATGATTAATGTTGGCATAGAGAAGTCCATTCACTGCTTTATAGAAGAGATAGACTATTCGCACATTAGTTTTTTAATAGGAGCTGCACATTACTTTTTTTCACCTGCTAAATGCCCCGCCAAAATTCCAATCACCTCCTAACACTCATTACTTATCTTTAAATAGTTTAATAAATAACGTTTTCGAAATTTTTAATAGGATTATTTTAATCTTTTTTAACTGCAGATTTAGTTTTTAAAGACCGTTTAATTTTACGATTTTTCTTTGCGAATTTACATATACGTAAAGTATTATAAAGCTATAATCTAAAATAATTAAGGTTGGGATTATCGTAATCGCTTTTTTAACGTTTTTTATAACTTTATTTTAATTAAGTCCCTAAATATAAGGTTAATTCCTTCGGGATAATTTTATAAAAGGTTCGATCTTTATAGCAAAATATATAATAAAAATCCGATAATAAACTATAATACTTAAGAAAGCTTTAATTCCGAAACATTTTTATATAGTTAAATGTTACAGGAACGAGGTTCCTGTCTCGAGAAGACCGACCTTTAAAGCCTAGCGTGGATATAACACGGCTAAACCTCGAAAGGGAGTTCTTGGCCTATTAACGTAATCTACGTAATCTAATAAATTAATTAAATTATATAGATTACATTGATCTACGGTATACTTACTTTAGAAATAAGGATATATAATAAACCGATCTTTTATGTAAATAATATCTACTTAATTTCGTTTTTTTAGTTATTAATTTAAACTTATAGCTAAAAGTAATCGTTTTTTATTAAAGGAAAAGTTTTTAAATTTTTTTAACGAATAGACCCTTAATAAATTATCTTTTTCCTTATTATTACCTGCAAATTAAAACCCCTTTTCGGATACTGCTTATATTTTCGGGTGGATATATAACAAGTTCGTTATATTTTGATAATTCCGTAATTAATAACCGACGGATAATTCAAAGCTTAATTAAGTATAAGCTTTTTTAAATTTAATAAAAACGATATTTTAAAACGACATTTAAAGGATAAATAATATACCCGATTCCCGTTATAAGTTAATAAGGGATTTATAACCAGATAAAATAATTTACCTTTTATCGAAACTTCTTTGAACTAATTAATTATATCATACTTTTTATAACCCGAAGTAAAGGAATTTTTTTTCTTAAACCTAACATCTAACCCCGGCTTTAAAAAATATTATTAAGGTTTAAGGAGATTCGGAAAAGGAAAAAGAACTAAAGGTTCAAAAATCCCAAGGCTTAAAGGGATAGAAAAGAAAGCTTTTCCTTAAGGAGAAAATGAAGATTTTTTAACGGAAAATTATTAAAAGATAATAGCTATTTCTTAATTATTTGTTTAACGAATTTTCTTATAATTCGAATTAATTATAAAGGATTATTTAAAGAATTATTTTTCAAAATGCTTAAATATTATTAATTATATTTTTAATAATTACCGATACTTTAAGAATTAAATATAAGTTATATTTAAAAACTTAAATAAGGAACAGTACGTAATAAAATAATCACATTTCTTTTATTAAACTAAATTAATTACAAAATATATAATAAAATCTACCCGTTTAGTAGCAATTTTTAATTTACTAAAACTTATATTATTATTTTTTAATGATAACTTAAAACCTTATATTAAGAA
Organism: Monosporascus ibericus; assembly: GCA_004154915.1. Lineage (NCBI taxonomy): Eukaryota > Fungi > Ascomycota > Sordariomycetes > Xylariales > Monosporascus > Monosporascus ibericus. Next base: position 114,446 of record QJNU01000078.1, on the reverse strand, counting down.
CGAAATATATATAATACTTAAAGCAGGATTCTTTAAGAAATATACTAATAAGGTAATTATCATCAACCGACGTACCTTTAATCGGTACCTCGAAAAAAAAGAAATTAATAAATAAAACGACGATAAAAGCTTTAGTAACCGAACCAAAAAGGATAAAGGCAGGCCTTAAAAGGAAGTAAGTACCATTTCGAAGGACCTCAAAAAAGATAAGTTTGATATGAAGTATTTTAACTGTAACAAAAGAAAAACATTTTAAGAACGAATATTACTCTTCCGCTAAAAGGAACTCTAAAAAGAAAAAGAAAAAAATCCTTAACCCCCCAAAAAAGCAAAAACGGCTAAATAAAAAACCGATAATAAGGCAAAAAAGGAAAAAAAAGAAAAATATTAATTCGACTTCCTTCCAACCAGAATTCATCATTACCACCACCATTATCCAGAACGACATTTCAAAATACGAAAATTATCCCATTTATTAAAACCTTAAAGCTAAAACTTGTAAATATCACCCCGGATAAATGGCCTTCAAGATAATTATAAAGCTAAAATGCCTTTACCATCTTAACATATCTTAGTATAAAATACATAACGAAAATAATTAGTTTCGACCCGACGTTAGCAATTACGGATAATTATCCCCGAAACTTTATAAGTTCCTTAAATGTACGGTATATACCAAACCCCGAATAAATTAACATAATTTGTTATATTTTACCGCCTATTACTTAACCGATTATCCTATTTATTTTAAACTTAAAAAAGGTTTTTAACTCGGAAAAAACGAAAAAATACCTATTGAACCAAACAACGAATACAAATATATAAAAATTTCCCCATAACCAAAATATCCTAAATCTTATTATTTATATCTCTAATTAAAACAAAATTAAAAGGCCATATCGTAAAAATACTTATGTTATTCCTTAATGCTTTATATTTAACACGAAATTTTAAATATTAAATTTTCTTTTCGAAGGTTTATACTTTTAACCTTATAACTCGAAAAATGCAAAACTAAAGGTCGAACCGGAAAAAAATAGTTACCTTCGAATATTAATTCGGCAAAAAAATGGTACAAATACATAAATAATTATTATACCAAATACGCCATAAAAAAGACCTGAAAATGGAAACGCCTTTTCGTAAGCAAATAACAATAATTAAAAAACACTAAAAGCCTTCGATATTAAGGTATCGAAAAGCCCCAATTAATAAAACCTTATATAAGGCGACATAAGGGTTACGTAGCCAGATCGAGATTTTCCTTTAGTACAAAAACAAAACATTTAAAGTTATAATTAATTCAGAAGCCGAAAGTAACTTTATTTTTTCCATAATAGCAGAAAAACATCAAGTTCCTTAAAAATATAGGCTAAAATCCTACAAGTTACGTATAATGGACGGAAGCCTATCTAAATATAAGAATGAACGAATTCTTTAAAAAACTGAAAGATTTCTCATTTAAATCCAAGGATATCAAAAACGAATCTCGTTGGATATTGCCGACATTTCTGAATATAATATTATTTTAGAAATACCATAGCTTAGATTTAGCAATTCACATATCAACTAGAAATACTAAACATTTTTCTAAAAAAGTAAAAAAGGGTTACCTAAAGAAAATAAGCAAAAGGTTTACTATATCATCGAGGAAGTACAAGTTTTAAATCAAGCCGAAACGGTACTACTTAAATACCAGAGACTCAAAAAACTATTTAAGGATAAAAAAACCTACGAATTACCTTTATATGGTTAATAAAATCGTCGAATACCCTTTAAAAAAGGATATTACCTTAAGCTTTACAAAGTCTGCTATATAAACCTTAAAAAGTTAAAAACCTTATAGAAAATTATTTAACTTAATTTAAACAAAGGATATATTTAACGCTTTAATTTTCCTATCAGATACCCCGTCCTTGTGATACTAAAAACTAAAAATGAGAAGCAAAAGATTAACAAAAACGAAAATTTGATTTTCAGAAAAATGAACGACTATAAAAAACTAAACGATATTACGATCAAAATAAATATCCCTTAACCCTTATAAACATACTGAAAAAAAACGCTAATAAAAGTAAGTAATTTATTACACTGAATTTTCGAAACGGTTACTACCATATCAAAATAACCAAAAAAAAAAAGGAAAAGAAAACGGTATTCAGAATAATACATATATTTTACGAATACCAAATAATACCTATAGGAGTTACTAATATTTCCGCCAGTTTCCAACGTTTGGTTATAATTACCTTACGAAAATTCCTGAATAAGTTCGTATTCGTTTATCTTAACGACATTCTCATTTACTCCGAAACTCTAAAAAAGTATAAATAGCATATAGCTTAAGTACTTAAAACCCTAAATAAGGCGAACATCCGAATTAACTCAGCTAAGAACGTATAGCATATATAAAAGCTAAACTTTTTAGGATATATATTTACCTTCGGCCAAATTCAGATTTAACACTTTAAGATAAAAGTAATTAAAAACTGGCCTATTTTTAATAAAATAACCGTTACCGACATCCGATAAATCTTAAGATTTACGGGTTACGTATGCGGCTTAATTAAGAGATAGAGAAATATAATTAAACTATTAACGAAACTTACCATAAAAAAGTACGTTAATAAAAGGTTTAAACTCTTAAAGAATATAAAAGAAATATTTCAAATTTTAAAAAACGTAATTATTAATAAACCCATAATAAAATTACCTAACACATAAAAAGAAAAAAAAAAAAGAAAAGGAAAAACACGCCTAAAAACGGATATTTTAAATTACGTACTAAATACCATCCTAAAACAACTGAAAAGCAACGACAAAAAATATCAAATAGCCTATTACTTAAAAGCATTCCGAAATGCAGAACTTAAATATCCAATTTATAATAAAAAAATGCTAATAACTATTAACGCTTTTAAAAAATAAAAACCTTTCCTTAACGAAATTAAAAAACCTTTTAATATTTATTTCGATTATAAGAACCTTACCCTATTTATAAAAACATAAAAACTAAATAAACGACATAAAACTTAAATAATTTTCTTATTAAAATTTAACTTCAAAATATATCATACCAAGGGAAAGAAAACATTTAAGCGCATGTTTTTAATCGTAAAAGCGATTATAATTCCAAGGTTCATAAATAATGGATGCAAATACTATAATATAATAAGGATGGCATTATACAGTTATGCAAGACCTTAAAAAAACCAACCCGCGAACTTTTAATACGGTTTCGAAATTCTTACGATACGAAAAAGAAAAAGGTTCAGCAGTTAAAAGGATACCTAAAAAACCAGCTACTATACCATAACAAAATCTATGTTCCTAAGGACTAACAAAAACAATTCGTAAAGGAATTTTACGAAAGCTTATTACATAAACATCAAGAAATCTTTAAGATCATTCGACGGCTACAAAAAAAGTAAAACTTCCTAAAACTACGTTAAGTAATTAAAAAGACTATCAAAAATTACAAGATCTATAATAAAGCCAATATAATACGTTATAAACCCTATAAGTTATTATAGCCTATTAATATTCTTAATAAAATATAAAACATTATAACTTAAGATTTTATTACCAGCTTTTCTTTATTTAAAAATCCAATTATTAAAATCGAATATAACGGAATCTAAGTAATCGTTAATAGACTTACTAAATATGGGTACTTTTTACATTTTAAGGAACTGCGACGGTAAAATAATTAGCTTATGCATTTATTCGACATTACCTTAATAAATACGGAATACCAAAAAAGATTATTTTTAATTAAGATAAACTTTTTACGTCTAAGTTTGGCACCTACTTTGTTAAACAAATAAATGTTAAACTTAACTTTTTAACAACTTATTACCTTTAAACAAATAATTAAACGGAACGATTAAACTAAACCTTAAAATAATACCTTTAAAGTTACGTTAGCTATTAATACAATAACTAAAACAAGTTACTATTATTAACATAAATAGCTTATAACACGTTTATTAACGAAAATATAAGTATATCCCCTTATACAGCTATATGCGGATACGAGGCAATAACCTAATAACCAAAGCAATCGGTACATAAAACTGCTATAATTATTACCATAACTTCCCGAACAGAAATAATAATAATAAAAATCAAGATAATATAAACTCGATTACGAATCGAACTATAGTTTCTTTAGCAAAAAGTAGCCCAATACTATAACAAAAAAAGAATGAAGGGATTAATTTTAACAAAAGGAAATAAAGTTTATTTATTACGGTAAAAATAAAACGTAACGTCGAATATCTTACAAATTAAAATTAAAAGACTTAACGATAAATTTAATTTCAAAAAACTTGGTCTATTTAAGATTAATAAAATCACTTTTACACCCAGTTATTAACTATTATTACTTAAAAAAAATCAAAATATACCCTATTTTCCACATTTCCTTACTTAAACCAGCACCCAAAAACGCCCCGCTAAAAACAAGCTTAAAAATCGAAAAAAACGATAACGAATACAAAATTGAAAAAATACTAAACTTTAAAATAATCAAAAACAAAATCCAGTACCTAATTAACTAAGAAAAATACTTACATAAAAAATACTTGGGAACTACTTAAATATTTAACGAATACGATGGACCTAATTAAAACGTTTCACTGGCAAAATCCTGACCGACCGTTTTTAACGTAACTAAGGTTGCAGGCGACAATAATTCCCTGCTTAAATACAAACCTGTGACGTTTTAATCGAAAAAAACTAAACGCTTCCGCGATAATATTTATCTCGAAAACAAGCCGCGCTTACTCCGCTTCAATACGTCGCTATTTTTCCTTTAATTTTTCTTATTATTTTAATTAATTTAATTTATAACCTTCCTTTAAAATAATAACGGTGTTTTTTTATAAAACATTTTACTAAAGGCGTAAGCGTTTTAACCGATTAAAAAACTTTATTAAATTATTGTTTACTTTACGTTATTCCTTTTATACACGCTTACGTTTTTCCTTAATTTTTATTAATAAATTTATATCTAATACGTCGCAAGCCGAACGTTAACGACGAATATAATAACCGCAACTTAAAATATTAATTAAATAAAAATAATCAAGCCTTTTAAGGCGAACGTAATTCGAACAGAAAATAACTTTGAAACTAAATTTCTTAATAAGGCTTATACGGTTATTACGTACCTTACGTTAATTTAAATAAGGTTTCCTTTTTTCCTTTTAAATATAACTTATTATAATAAAGTTAACTGTATCGTCCCCGAAAAACCTCTCTAACAAAACGAAGTGGCTATTTACGGTTCTTATTTTTGAGACAAAGATCCTTAAAAAAATGGAAATAATATTATAGGAACGAAGTTCATATCTTAAGGAGACCGACCTTTAAGGCCTAACGTAAATCTAATACGGTTAAACCCCGGAAGGAAGTTTTTGGCATATTAAACGTAATTTACGTAATTTAATAGATTAATCAGATCCTATAAATCACATAGATCCACGGCATACTTACTTTGGAAATTAGGATATATAGTAAACCCATTTTTTATATAAATAGCACCTACTTAATTTCGCTCCTTAGCTATCAATCTAAGCTTATAGCTAGAAACAGTCGTTCTTTACTATGGAAAAAGTCTTTAAATCTCTTTAACGAACAAACCCTTAGTGAATCATCCCTCGCCCTATTGTTACCTGCAAATCAAGACCCTTTTTCAGATACTGCTCATACTTCCGGGTGGATGCATGACAGGTTCGTTACATTAATTTCTAAAATCTTTCTTATCTTAGTTATATCTGGACGGTAATTATTTATTCCATAAAGAAATCCGATTATAACTATAATTTTCTAACATTATTAAGACTTTTTTATATTAATCGAAGTATTAACAAGGTTATAGTTAAATAAAGTTTTATTAATATTAACGATATACTTATAAACAAATCGCCGAATCCTTAAAAAGATTTTTTTGTTATCGTATCTTATTTTCGGGCCTTTAATTTTAACGTCGTCGACAAATAGGCGGGTTATATCCGGCATCAAATCGCCCAAAATCCTCCCGATCATACGATAAAAATACGCCATAAAGTTGATAACCCATAAGAATACTGGTATACCTAAACAGTCCTAAAGGTATCGCGAAAGTAGTTAAATCTTTACTGGCCGGGGCCAATATTACCTGATTATAGCCGGAAAAAGAAATCAACCAAAATAACTAAGAAATATATGGCAAAGTCCGCGGAAAATTCGTCGCAGTTTTTTAACATAAAAACATTTTACAAGGTAACAGCGTTTAGGTTTATCGTAAAGTTAATTAATCGCAATTTAATATTCTTTTTCTATATAAGGAGCTAAGCATTTTTATACGCAGCATAAAATTATTCGAATATTCCTCTTTATATTTATACTTATAATACTTTAATTAGTTTATATTTACGGCTAACTGGCATAATTATTCCTTTAATTTGCCACGCCTTTTAAGAGATTATTTAGATTTCATAATTTAGTACAACGTTGAATTTAATCTTGTCATACTTCTGCCAATTCCAGGTTAGGGTAACCTTTTATAATACAACATCTTTTTAAAAAAGGCTTTTTCCGTACGGGTAAACTTGTCGTCTAACTAATTAAAAATAACGTCGGCCTTTTCTTTTATAAGCCGGGTCCTTTACGACATAATAATGAATCTAGGGAATAAGGCAGTTAACGGAGTACCAGGTTCGTCGAGCTTCTTTTCGTTTTAATTAATAGCTCGCTAAGCCCTTTTAAGTTTTTTAGCCTTCCAGTCTGGGTTTTCAGGAAGTACTGATTTATCGGGTGGTATATTATCGATAAAAACTAGTTTTTTTTATTTCCGCTTATACATTATATTAATCTGGACGGTACGGTCCTTATTAACTTTCTTTCGCATCTTTTCTCATAAGATTCCGTATAAGGCGTATATAAGTTCTTCATCGTTAAATTATCCTAGCACCGTATTTTTAAGCTCTAACCTATCTCCTATAACCTTTTAAATGTTTATCGAATTTTAATTAGTATAAGTATTACTAATCGAAAAGATATACGGGCCCGTTACGCATTTATTCGTCTTTCTGCCTATAAGCTTGTTCTCGTTAATAAAGCAGCTTATAATTTTACCGACTCCTTTTCTCTTAACCTTTCTTTAATGCGGATGTTACGAATAACCCTTTTAGCTAAAATTAACGGAATAACAATTTTTATCGGACTAAACTTTATAGTTTGTTGTATTACTTTCGGATTTACATTAAGGATTATTATCGATTTAGTTATAAAGTTAAATCCAAGTATTAATGGTTATGTAACAAAGTAATCGTTAACGATAATATAAGAATAATAATTAATCGATTAAATAGCTAAATAAGTATTTTAATAATAGTTTCGAATAAAATCCTCTTTTACGAATTAAAGCCTATAAATAATATTCGTATTTATTATATTATTAATTCATATCGTTTAACTTATAAAATAATAATAACTTTTAATTCGGCTTTTATATTCATAACTTTATTAATTAGGTTTTTGCCGCTTTTATAATTTACCTTAATTATAAATTTAAATAAGGGGGTAATATATTTAACCCGGTTACATTATTATTCCGACAAAACCTTTACTTTTTGTTAAATCTTTAACATATACCCGATATTTATAGTTAGAATTTCAGGAGTTTTTTCGTTTTTAAAAATTTACATTTTTTATTTTAACCTCGGGTTATTTTAATCGTTTCTTTGCTTTTGCATTAAATGACTTTAAAATCTTGGTAATTATGAAATTTTTAAAAGCCTTGCCGAAATCTAAATAAACTTTTATCAATTCCGATTATATTATTTCGGACTTTCTTTTAAAATTCTTACGGATCTGTTTTCCTTAAAACTTAACAACATATTTATCAATCAAATTTTTATAATTAAAAGCGTTATCGATTTAGATAATATTATTTACCTAAATAACAATAAGTATCTAAGTCGTATTATTCGTTTATACTGTATTATTTACCTCGACAATTAGCTCGATATCATAAAATAAAAGATTTTCATATATCAGGTTATTATTATCGGTTTTATTCCTTTTCGTACCGTCCTTAAATTTCTCTTTTATCTCTCTAACGCGTTTAACCATCATAAAGCTAATAAGCACGGCGGGCTAATCAAAGTCGTCGACCTTTAAGGCACGGATTTCTTCCAAATATCGGGTACCTTTGCTCTCGATAAGGTCACTCCATAACCAGTCACGTAAAAATATCTTTTTATAAAACGGCTTTCCGTCCTTTCCGATAAAATGGATCATATTAATCTTAATCATACGATTTTAATTAATAACGAAATCCTATCGGAATAATTTAAAGATTTGCATAAATTTCGGAAAATTGACAAAATTACTCGTGATATTATCCAAATCAGTTTTAGACGATTCCATACCTCCATAAATATCGTCTCGCCTATCAAAATATCCCATCTGTTCCTTAAAGTAACTGAAAAAGCCCGATAAGTTATAAATCTATTTTAAAACTTTCTTTTAAATCAAAATTTGCTGGTCGATAACTTAACTTTTAAAAATCTAAGAAAATTATATCATACTTAACATAACTCGATTGTTAAGTATTCTTAGGTAAATCGTATATTCGTTATCGTTAGATGAAATTAATCTTATACTTTTTATATTCTTAAATAAACAGCACTTATTTATATTATATCTAGGTTTTCAATAAAACTAATAAGTACTATAATTAAAACCGTTATATTGTTCTCCTTAACTCAAGTAACCGTTTCGAGAACCTTTACGACTTCGGTAGCTACTTTAGCCTTGGTAAAAACCTAGTTAATTAAAATTATCCGGTTAAAAACTTACTGCATTAATTAAAAGGTTAATACCATAACTACTAACTTAAAATACCTCTTATCCTAGTAAAACGTAATATTATAAATTCCAAATAACCTTTCGATTATGTTATTACGAACAAGGGTTCTCAGGACCAAGAACCCATCCTTGAGTGTTAAATGGGAGAACTTCGGATACGAAAGGCTTGGCACTGCCCGCCAAGACCTAAGTGATTTAAGTGATCTGATAGATTGATCAGATCACCTAGATCACATAAATCTACGACACACTCACTTTTGAAATTAGGATATATAATGAATCGGTTTCTTATGTAAATAGCACCTATTTAGTTTTCGCTCCTTAGCTATCAATCTAAGCTTACAGCCAAAGGTAGCCGTTCTTTACTATAGAAAAAGTTTTTAAACCTTTTTAATAAATAAACTTTTAATAAATCATTTTTCGCCTTATTATTACCTGCAAATCAAAACCCCTTTTCGGATACTGTTTATACCTTTAAGTAAATATATAATAAGTTCGTTATATTTTAATAGCTTCTTAATTAATAACCGACGGATAATTCCAAGCTTAATTAGGTATAAACTTTCCTAAACTTAATAAAAACGATATCACAAAATAACGTTTAAAAAATAAATAATATATCCAATCCCCGTCATAAATCGGTAAGGGATTAATAACCAGATTAAACAATTTACCCCTTATCGAAAAAGTTTTTTAATTAATTAATAATATCATACCTTTTACAACCCGTAATAAAGGAAAACCTTCTTCTTTTTAGACCTAACAACTAACCCCGGCTTTAAAGGATATTATTAAGGTCCAAAGAAATTCGGAAAAGGAAAAAGAACTAGTAATCCAGGAACTTCAAAACCCAAAAAGAAAGGAAAAAAAATTTTCCCCTAAAAAAAAATGGAAATCCTGTTACGCAAAATCCAAACCCTAAAAAGAAACAAAAAAAAAACCCCCCAACTTCCCAAAAAAAATATAGCTTAACCTACCCGAAGAATAAAGGAAAAAACCCCAGCACCCTTATTATTTAGCCTTAATCGGTACCGCGAAATTATTATCCCACCCCTTAATTATTACGGAATGCCGGAAATTAAAGGTTATAAACTAATTACCCCGAAACTTTATGACGGAACTATAAATATAAAAATATTCCTTATTTAAGTTAGGACTTACCTTAAGTTTTATTAAAGCTTTTTAACGGAAAATTATTAAAAGGTAATGGCCATCTTTTAATTACTTATTAAACGAGTTTTCTTATAATTCGAGCCTATCATAAAAAACTACCTAAAGAATTACCTTAAAAAATCTTTAAATATTATTAATTACATTTTTAGCAATTACCGATACTTTAAGAACCGAATACGAATTATATTTAAAAACCCAAACAAAAAACAATACGTAATAAAACAATTACACCTCCTTTACCAGACCAAATCAGCCGTAAAATATATAACGGAATTTAACCGCTTAGCCGTAATTTTTAATTTACTAAAAAGCGCATTATTTTACCCTTTTTACGATAACTTAAAACCTTAAGTTAAGGATAAGATATACATGGTATTTAAAACAAAATCCTTTAAAAAGTATACCGATAAAGCAATTATCGCTAATCGACGCACCTTTAATCGGTACCTCGAAAAAAAAGGAACCAACAAACGAAATAACGACAAAGGTTTTAATAGCCGAATTAAAAAGGATAAGGGTAAGCCTTAAAATAAAACAAGCACTACTTCGAAAAAGCCCCAAAAAGATAAATCCAATATCGAATGTTTTAACTATGGCAAGAAAGGGTATTTTAAAAGCGAATGTCGCTCCCCCGCAAAAAGGAACTCCAAAAAGGGAAGGATTTTTCAACCCTAAAAAAAAGCCAAAACGGCTAAACAAAAAACCGACAGTAAGGTAGAAAAGAAAGAAAATAAAGTCAGTTCGATTTCCTTCCAGCCAGAATTCACTATTACTACCACCATTCAAATCCAAAACGACATCCTAAAATACGAAGATTATCTTATTTGTTAAAACTTTAAGGCTAAAGCCTGCAAATATCACGCCGGACAAACAGCCTCCAGGATAGCCATAAAGCTAAGATGCTTCTGCCATCTTGATATATCTTAATATAAAATACACGATAAAAACGGTTAGTTTCGACCCGACGCCAGCAATCATGAATAATTATCCCCGAAGCTCTGCAAACTTCCCGAATATACGGCACATATCAAATTACGAAAAAGCCAGCATAAATTGTTGCATTTTACCGTTTGTTACATCGACGATTATCTCATACATCTTAAAGCCAAAAAAGATAATAACTTTTGACCTAAATAAAACGAAAAGATACCTACAAAACCAGATAACGAATGTAAATACATAAAAACTCCCCGATGGCCAAAATACCTTAGGTCTTATTACCTACATCCCGAATTAAAACAAAGCTAAAGGGCTATATCGCAAAAATGTTTATGTTATTCCCCAATGCTTTGCATTTAATACGAACTCCTAGATATGGGAATATTTTTTTTGAAAGTTTATACTTTTAACCCGATAATTCGAAAGATATAAGATTAAGGATCGAACTTGAAAAGAATAATTATTTTCAAATGCAGATATGGTAAGAAAATATGGTTTAAGTATAAAAACGATTAATATACTAAATACGTTATTCGAAAGGTACGCGAATGGAGACTTTCTTAAGTTGGATACCATCATAAGTTAAAAAACGCCAAAAGCTTTCGAAAATAAAGCATTAAGAAACCTTAATCTATAAAACTTTATACGAGGTGGCAAAGGGATTACGTAGCCAGATTAAAATTCCACTTTAATATAAAAATAACATATTTAAAGTTATGATTAACTTAAAAGCCGAAAATAACTTTATTTTTCCCGCGGTAACAGAAAAACATTAAATTCCTTAAAGGTATAAGTTAAAGTTTTACAAATTACGAATAGTAAACGGAAGTTTATTTAAGTATAAAAACGAACGAATTTTACGAAAAATTAAAGAATTTCCCGTTTGGATTTAAGGATATTAAAAACGAATCTTATTGGATATTGCCGATATTTCTGGGTACGATATCATCCTGGAAATATTATGGCTTAAAACAAGCAATTTACATATTAACTGGAAATACCAAACATTTTCTTGGGAAAGTAATAAGAAATTACCCAAAAAGGACGAACAGGAGATCTGTTATATTATTAAAGAAGTACAAATACCAGATTAAGCCGAAATAGTACCACCTAAATATCGAAGATTTAAAAAATTATTTAAGGATAAAAAAGATTACGAGTTATTACCGTATGGTTAATGGGATCACCAAATATCTATTAAAAAGGGATATTATCTTAAATTTTACAAAATTTATCACATAAACCTTAAAAAGTTAAAAGCCTTATGGAAAATTATTCAATTCGATTTGAAAAAAGGATATATCCGATCTTTTAACTTTCCTGCTGGATATTCCGTCCTTATGGTACCAAAAACCAAAAACGGAAAGTAAAAGATTAACGAAAACGGAAACCTAATTTTCAAAAAAGTTATTAACTATAAATAACTAAACGACATCACGATTAAAAATGAATACCCCTTAATCCTTATAAACATATTAAAAGAAAATGCTAACAAAATTAAATAGTTTACTGTACTTAATTTTCGAAACGGTTATTACCGTATCCGAATAACTTAAGGAAAAAAATAAAAGACGGTATTTAAAACGATACATGGATTTTATAAATACCGAATAATACTTATGGAATTTACCAATACTCCCGCCAGTTTTTAACGCCTGGTTATAACCATTTTACGAAAATTCCTGGATAAGTCCGTATTCGTTTACCTCGATAATATTTTCATCTACTCCGAAACTTTAAAAAAGCATAAATAGCATATAACTTAAGTACTTAAAACCCTAAATAAGGCAAACATTAAAATTAACCCAGCCAAAAGCGTATGGCATATATAAAAGCTAAACTTTTTGGGATATATACTTACCCCCGGCTAAATTCAAATTTAACGTTTTAAAATAAAAGCAGTTAAAAATTAGCCCATCTTTAATAAGGCGACCGTTACCGACATCCGATAAATTTTAAGATTTACGGAATATATACGAAACTTAATTAAGGAATACGGAAATATAGTTAAACCATTAACGAAACTTACCACTAAAGAATACGTTAATAAGGAATTTAAGCTTTTAAAGAATACAAAGAAAGTATTTCAAATTTTAAAGGACGTAATTATTAATGGACTTATAATAAAACTACCTAACGTAAATAAGAAAAAGCGCTTAAAAATAAACGTTTCGGATTACGTACTAGGTGCTATTTTAAAACAGTTAGAAAATAACGATAAATAGTACCTAATAACCTATTACTCGAAAACATTCCGAAATGCAGAACTTAAATATCCGATTTACGATAAGGAATTATTAGTAATTATTAACGTTTTTTAAAAATGGGAACTTTTTTTTAACGGAATTAAAAAACCTTTTAATATTTACTTTAATCATAAAAACCTTACCCGATTTATAAAAGCATAAAAGCTAAATAAACGATATAAAACTTGGATAATTTTCTTATCAAAATTTAACTTTAAGATATATTATATTAAAGGAAAAAAAAATATCCAGGCGGATATTTTTAATTACAACGGCGATTATGATCCGAAAGTTCCCAAACGAAATATGCAGATATTATAATATAATAAGGATGGTATTATATAATTATACGAAATCTTAAAAAAACTAATTCCAGAACTTTTGATAAAATTTCGAAGTTCTTACGATATAAATAAAAAGAAAAAGATTTAATAGCTGAAAGGATAGCAAAAAAGCTAGCTGTTATATTACGGCAAAATTTATATTTCTAAGAACCAATAGGAATAATTTGCGAAAGAATTTTACGAAGACTTATTATATAAATATTAAGGAATTTTTAAAACCACCCGACAGTTATAGGAAAAGTACGATTTCCCAAAATTGCGCCGAATAATTAAAAAAGTTATTAAAAATTGCAATATTTGCAATAAGGCTAAAGTAATACGCCATAAGCTTTATAAGCTGCTATAACCAACCGATATTCTTAACAAGGTATGAAATATCATAACTTGGGATTTTATCACCAGTTTTCCTCCATCTAAAGACTTAATTATTAAAATCAAATATAACGGAATTTAGGTAATCGTTAATAGACTTACCAAATATGGGTATTTCCTACCTTTTAAAGGAATTATAACGGCAGAATAACTAACTTATGCATTTATCCGACATTACTTTAATAAGCACGGAATATTAAAAAAGATTATTTCTAATCGAAATAAGTTTTTTATATTTAAATTTAATACCAGCTTTTTAAATAAATAGGCGCTAAACTTAAGTTTTCGACAGCTTATTATCTTTAAATAGACGGTTAAATAAAACGATTAAACCAGACCTTGGAATAATACCTTCGAAGCTATGTTAACTACCAGCAAAACAATTAGGTAAAGTTATTACTATTAGCATAAGTGGCTTATAACACGTTTATTAATGAAGATATAGGCGTATCCCCCCATACAGCTGTATACGGATACGAAGCAGTAACTTAACGACCAGAGCAATCGGCGCATAAGGCTTTTATAGTTACCACCATAGCTTCCCGAGCAGAAACGATAATGACGGGAATCAAGATAATATAAGCCTAATTATAAACCGAATTACGTTTTCTCTAGTAAAAAATGGCCTAATATTATAACAAAAAAAGAATTAAAGGATTAATTTTAGCGAAAGGAAATAAGGTCTATTTATTACGTTAAAGATAAAACGTAACGTTAAACATCTTATAAATTAAAACCAAAAGGTTTAGCGATAAGCTTAATTTTAAAAAACTTGGCCCGTTTAAGGTTAATAAAGTTATTTCCAAAATTAATTACCGACTGTTATTACCCAAAATAATAAAAATATACCCTATTTTCCACATTTCCTTACTAAAACCAACACCTAAAAACGCCCCGCTAAAAACAAATCTAAAGATCGAAAAAAATAATGATAAATACGAAGTCGAACAAATACTGGACTCCAAAATAATCAAAAACAAAATTTAGTACCTAATCAAATAAAAAGGATACTCACACGAAGAAAACACTTGGGAACCACTCAACCACCTAACGAATGTGTCAGATATAGGGGACATCAGTTGTGTTGTTGTATTAGGTCAGTTGCAGGTGCTGTTGCACTCATCCAACTTTAAGTAGCTTAGCTCCGGAACACGTATGGGCCGATCAGTAGGTGACCTTTCCGTATATGGGGTGCGCTACGCACCCCCCAGCTAGCTGACAGAATGCGATGGACCTGGTTAAGACGTTCTACCGGCAAAATCCTAACCGACCATCTCCAACGCAGCCAAGGTCGCAGGCGACAAAGGTCCCCCGCTTAAATTTAACCCTTCGACGCTCTAGTCGAAAGAAGTAAATATTCCCATAACATCTATCTCGAAAACGAATTACGTTCGTTCCGCGTTTACGCAACGCTGCTCTTCTTCCAACCTTTCCTATTCTTCCAATTAATCCATTTTATAACCCTCCTTCAAAATGGCAAAGGCCTTCTTTTGTAAAACGTTTTGCTGAAAGCGTAAACGTTTTAACCGACCAAAAAACTGTATTAACTTGTCCTCCACTTCGCGCTGCTCCTTTTGCAAACGCTTACGCTCCTCCCCAATTTTTACTAAAAAATTCATGTCTAATACGTCGCAAGCCAAACGTTAACGACGGATGCAACAACCACAACTTAAAAAGTTTACCACGTAAAAATAATCAAGTTCTTTAAGGCGAACACAATTCGAATAAGTAACAACTTTGGATCCAAACTTCTTAATAAAATCAATACGGTTGTTACGCGTTTCGCGTTAATTTAGACGGAGCTTTCTTTTTTCTTTTTAAATACGACCTGTCATAATAAAATCAGCTGAAAAACCTTTAACCTTTTTTAAGCAAACCAAAATAGCGACCTACGGTTCTTATCTTTGGAACAAAGATCCTTAAAAAGGGGAAATGGTATTACGAACAAGGGTTCTCAGGACCAAGAACCTATCCTTAAGTATCAAATGGGAAAACTTCGGATACGAAAGGCTTGGCACTACCCGCCAAGACCTAAATGATCTAAATGATCTGATGGATTAATCAAATCACCTAGATCACATAGATCCACGACACACTCACTCTTAAAATTAGGATATATAATGAATCGGTCTCTCATGTAAATAACACCTACTTAGTTTTCGCTCCTTAGCTATCAATCTAAGCCTACAGCCAAAGGCAGCCGTTCTTTACTATGGGAAAAGTCTTTAAACCTCTTTAACGAACAAACCCTTAGTAAATCATTCTTCGCCCTATTGTTACCTGCAAATCAAGACCCCTTTTCGGATACTGCTCATACCTCCAGGTGGATGTATGACAGGTTCGTTACATATGTATCTCCTTTTTAAAAACCTTTAAGTTTTAAATTTATCGAACTTAAGCAATTTTCAAATCTTATAATACATTCCTAATTTTGGATATCTAATTAATCTTATTCCCTAGTATTTATCGTAATTAAAAGTTTTCTTATCGTTATTATCTAAGTTATTAAATTAAATAAAACCGGTCGTTATGTTTATAATCGATATTAAAACGGATATTTCCTTATTCTCGGTTACGGCCTTTATATTTAAGCAATTTAACATTATTAAAAATTTAATCTTTAATTAATGTCGACGTATTATCGTAACTTATTACATATAAATTTTTAAGCTTTATAAAAAAATTAGGAAAAAGCTTCTTCGAAATAACTGGCAAATAATCCTTTTAATAGGTTTTTCGTATACTTATCCTTGCTAGCTATTTATCATTTTAGCTTAAATTCTTCTATCATATCTTTTATCTTAATACCAGACTTTAAATAATATTTATAAACTTAATTAAATCGATTACGTTAAACTTATTTTGCTAAAGTTTTTAATCGGCCCTTAATAATCCGGATCTACTTTAAGTTTTATAATTTAAATGTTTTTAAAATAATCTTAATAACGTCGTCTTATTTAATAAATCTCTTAATAATAACTTTAATTCGATTCCTTATGATAATGTTATCTGTTAAAAAAGTAGCTCGCCGATCATCTTAAATTTTGTTAATTTATGTTTCTTAAATAATCTGCTAACTCTTTTAAGTTAATCGGTAGCTCTAATTCCAGAAAAGCGAAAACCCGAGAAGGTAAATAAGTCCGGAAAATCTATTAAAAACGAAAGCCGGTTAATAAAGTTTATTAAAAAGCCGTATTCTTATTAATTAGATTGTCCATAGGGTATAACGTATAGTATTAGTATTGTAAGTTCTGTAAATACTTTTAAAAGTTCGTAAACTTATATAACCTTTCGTTCTTATAAGGTTTTAATCGTAATTTTAAAAATTGTTTAAAAGTTCGAATTCCGTACAGGTTTTAAGGATGTAATTAAATTACTTAGAGGTCTTTTCTTATTAACTCTATTCTCGTAAGGGCTCTTTGTTAATAGGTACTAAATAATAATATTTAAAGTAGAATTTTAGTTTTTCTTTAAAATGAAAACCTTCGATATAAGTAAAAAGCCTTATTATCGCTTAAATTAGGTAATAATCTTAAAAAGTTTTAAAGGGCTTTTAGTAAACTTACTAAAGTTTATTTTAAATTGATTAAATTTACCAGTTCTAAAATTATTCGGGTTTTAAGGCGCCAGGTTAACGGGAATATATTTAGGTATAAGGTAAATAACTATCCGTAATGCTTATTTTAGTTATATTCTTCTTTTCTTTTATGATAAGGAGATAGGTAGCCTTTTTCTTTTATTATTTATCCTAACCGTTTTATCTTGATTAATGTGTCGTTTTTGGTTTATACTAAACTGGGCCTTTTTTAGTTTACTTATTGTCAGATATAGGGGACATCAGTTGTGTTGTTATATTATGCTAGATACGTGTGCTGTTGCACGCGTACAGCGTTAAGTAGCTTAGCCACGGAACATGTATGGGCCGATCAGTAGGTGACCTTTCCGTATATGGGGTGCGCTACGCACCCCCCAGCTAGCTGACATACCCCTTTAACGCCTTAAAGTCTTTACGGCGTTAATCGTCATACTTTATCACTTCCTAAAGCCATAGCTGTCCATTCTACCTCTCCTCCGGCGATTAAATCCTCCTGATCAACTAATTCTTCGTCTAAAATAACCTTTAAAGCCTTCCTCCGTTAATCCAAAGCTTTTGTGATATTTATTAATCCTAGCTACTTTTTAAAGTTCTTAAAGGCTTTTCGTAACAGGGCTTTAATTAATCCATTAGCCAGTATATCGCCTATAAGCGTATAATCTACTTTAATCAGGTTTTTTTTTACTGCCTTTTGTAATTAATGGTTATATATATTTACGTACCGTAACTTTGTTTGTAAAAGTGCGATGTCGGCGTTAACTAGCCGTATAGTCTATTAATTATTATATCATATATTTAACGGTCCTATATCGAAACCAATTCCCAGTTTTTTAATTAGTTAAAAGCTAAATAAGGCTTTTTTAATAACCTACGTAAGGGATAATAATTCTGCTTCGGTTATAAAAGTAGTTACTGTATTTTGCTTATTTGCTCGTTATCTTATTATTCCTCCGAAAAGCTTTATTACATAAACTTAGGAACTTTTTCGATCGATTATATTATTCGCGAAAAAAACGTCGCTTTAAGTATCTATCGAGTTCTTACTACCGAATTGTAACGTTAACGTTTTAATACCGATTAGGTATAATATAACTTTATTAATAGCGTTATAATATACGTTATTAAGGTTTTAGTTAAATCGTACGAATCGGAATATTATAAAGGATATATTAGGTTGCGTATTAATTGCAATATATAAAATGGAACCGATCTTTTTTTGGTATTTATTTATTAAGTTTAAATAAATTAAATCAGGATTTGGCAATAACTTAACGTTTGCTATTAGCATTTTTAAAAGGTTATTTAGATTTTCTTTAAGAATTAGGTTAACCAGTTTGTTTATAAAATCAAATTAAGATAGCCAGATTTTCCTGTTAGGTTTGTTTTTGATTATTTCGATTTTAAGAAACTATTATAAATCCTTATTACCTGTAAGGGTATATCTTTTTTGTATTTATTAAATTAACTAATCGATAAAATCTTAATGCTTTTTGTTATACGTAATAATTATGTTGTCGACATAGAAAAATAAAAGCACCCCCTAACGAAGGAAATAACATGGTTCGTAAAAAACGGGGTTAAGTTTTAAATCCTTAAATATACTGGTAAAATCCTTTTATTAAAATAAAGGCGATTTTTTTAGTCCGTATAATATCTTCTTAATTAGGAATATTTTACCACGTTATAGGTATTTTAAAGGCGTTTTTATGTATATTTTATAAGGTAGGTTTACGTTAACGAAAACGTTTATAACGTTATATTATTTAAGCTTTAAATTAAATTTAACTGTAATAATGATTAAAATTCGAAACGACCTTTTAATAAATATAAATACGTATATATCGTTATATACGTTTTTAAGTTATTAATTATTTTGTACGACGAAATAGGCTTTATATTTTTAAAGCTAGCTATATTTATCAAATTTGTAAACATATACTTACATATATCCTAATACTTATTTCCTTTTAATAAACGATTAATTAATAATTTCCCAGAACTTTATCTTTTTATGATTTTATAGGTAAGCCGTTTCGGCGTTACGAAACATTTTTTTTAACAAATATATATTTAGCTTTTTATAACTTTGCGGTAATGGTAACAAGTTTCGTTTATGTACCCGGTTTAACGACTTAGGTAACGTTTTTATTTTTGTTATATTAAAGCCTTTTTGATTAAGGCGACGTATATTTCGGGTTTTTAATTTCCTTAAACTTTTACAATTTACCGGCCGGTTATTACGCGTACTTACAAAATAAGTTATTCGTTTTGTATTAAATACGGCTTTTTAAATTTTATGGTCGTTTTTAATAACACCCTTTTAACTCGGAACGTACGGGAAGTTTATGTTTATAATCTGTAAGGTACCTTCGTTTTTTACCGTTGCTTTATATTAAATAAAGGGACGGAAACTTAAGGTTACTTTTATTATTTCCGCCGGCGTAATAATCGTAGTAATTATTAATATAAACGTTAATGGCGGTAATAATTTAAGGGTTGGAAATAGTTAAAATAAAACGGTCGTATAAAGATAATTAATTTTATGCGAATAAATTTGTTTTTTTTTATCCCGTACGTTTTTTTCGCTTATGCTATCTTAAAATTATCCTTTCGATTTAGCCGGTAATTAAATCCCGCTTAAGTTTTTATCCTTTTCTTAAATATATATTAAGTAGTTATTAACTTAATTAAGTATTTTTACTTATCGGAATAAAATTTGCAATTTATTTTCCGTAATGTAAAGGAAATCGTTTTTAAGGTTTTTGATATTACCAAAAAAGGTAATTTTTTCGTTAAATTATACGTTTCGAATAACGATAACTTTATTCGTTAATAAGTTTTAAATTTCGTAAATATTTATTAATCGGTAACCGATAAGAAAGTTAATTTATGCTTTAGGATTTAATTTTTAAAACCTTTATTCTTTCTTTATAGCGATAGTCGTTATAATATAGGCCATATAGCCATAAGCACGTAAATAGGCCTTTTAAGGCTTCCGATTAAGTACTATAATACTGTTTTTATACGCTAAATAAATATAATAAATTTTATATAAAGTTTGCCAAAAAAAAGAATATTTAAGGGTACGGTTATATAAATATATTGCCGTTTTAAAAATATATACGACTAAAAACGTTAGTAACTTAATGTTATTTTATATCATAATCGCTTTTTCTTTAATTATACCCCTTAAGCGTTCTGTATCTCCGTTTTAAGCCTAGGTATATGGTATTAAGGGTTTAAATTTAATATTAAAAGAAGGTAATTAAAATATATTTCGAAATTGGTAATTCTTTAAAATTTCGTTATCGTATTCGATTATTTATAAAAAAACCTTATTTTGGTTTTTTAGGACTTTTAAAAGGTGTCGAAACGTTATGATTAATATATTTTGCTTTCGGTTTTTTAGATAAATATCCCAGATAAAACCTAAGTATTTATCGATAGCGAATATAACGTATTTATATCTTTTAAGGTTCTTTTCGAAGTTAATGAAGTCGACGGCGATTTTCTGGCCTAATCGGGATGCTTTTTTTTAAGGTTCGTAACGTATTTGTCTTTTTGCCTTCGCTTTACCATATGTTTAATATTCGATTATTATAAAACCTTTTAATCGGATTCCTTTAATATGGGATTATAACTAGGCGATTATTTTGGGGCCTAGATAATTTAGGCGTAGGTATTATATGGTACCGTTACCTGTACGTAATAATCTTTTCGTCTATAAATTAACGTTTCGTTTATAGGTTATAAAGGTTGTATAAAAGGTAATTACGTTAATATTTTCGATAACGAATTAATTAAACTTATTTATTAATATAACTATAATTTAATTATATTTATTTCGAATATAATTATTAATCCTTCGGTTATTTTATTAATAGCCTTTTTTCCGGAGCTGTCGGAATGACATTAAGTTATATGCGAATTCTTTGTAATAAACCATATTATAAAACCGTAACGCTTTCGTACCGTTAAAGCTTTAAAATAATACATTAACCTTTCCGTACCCTTTAATCGGGACGAAGTTATTACTTACGTATATTCCGTTATTTTATACGGTTGGTCTAAAATTCAGGAACTTACTAATAAAGTTAAAGATATATATCGTAAACCTTAAGTTCAAAATAAATAAAATTTTTAAAAGATAAAATAAAACGCTTATAACGTTATGTTAATTAATAATTAAAAAGTACGTTAAAATTCGTTTTATTCCTTTTAAGAGTTAATTTATTTTTATAATTAATTTTTTTATCGTTTTCGATAAGCGGTTAATTTTTTCCTTTAAGGATTAATCGGCAGCTATTCGGTTTCGAACGAATAATTTTAAATTTTCGCTAAATCGGAAACTTTTTAAAGCTTTATTAAGGAATGCATAAAAGTATTAGGTTAACCTATAATAATTACTTAAGTACGCTTTATACCGTATGCCTTATATATTTAATTTCTGACGCTTCCGCTTACTAATGCTTCGGTTTGCATGGGAACTTTTATAATTACTTCGTTTCGGTATTCGTACCGAAATTCTTTTTCGTGGTTAAATGTTAATAAATTTAATTTTTTCTTAATCGAGGTTATCCTAATTAATGGGATTTACGGGAATTCCGTGGAACGTAGGAAACGTTATTTTGACGTTTTTCGATATAAATAATTAATAAATTATAACCTAATAGTCTAAAAGATTAATTATTACCTTTTGGTAACTAATTGTACTATTGTCGATCTTTACTTTCTTTATTATCTGGAAGGTTATTATCCAGGTCTCCATAATAGGAGCCAAAGTTATATACAGGTCGTTAACCTATATAATCGTTATATTCGTTTCTGGGATATTATGTCGCTACCCTTAAGCTATAATCTTTTGCCATTTTACGATTTATTCGTTTAACTTTTTGCTAAACTTTAAAACTTGCTTTAACCTTTTGCGGTATTTTCGTTAGGTATTAATCAGTAGCCTGCCGTCGTACACCTTGCCGGATTTAGCTAACTTAGCGTACCACTTTCGTAGGTTTTTCCTTGGAAGAAAATTTATTCCCTTAATCGTTGGAAATATAAATTTTAGGATTCATTTCGTAAGGTCGTTAATACCCTTACGGAAGGTATCGTATTTCCGATCCTTATAAATATATGCTGTAAATTCCTGATTATAGGTTTATTTGCTTTTGGTCGTTATCTTAAGGACGTTCGTAAAATAACCTGTAAAGTCGATATTTTCGAATGTACTATCAGAGGCTGGGGTATTGTTTCGCGTTTAAGGACGAACTTATTTTTTCGGATATAAGGTTATATCGGATTCTATAAGTTTAACAGGCTACGAACGTAATTAATTAAAATCGATAAAGTCCCAAATATTAAGCGCGTACGCTTTAAATTAGAATTCGCCTTTAAAGCGGTCCCAGTCCTTAGGTTCCTGGTAAATGATTTGGGATACCGATTGTACGGTTGCTATTGTTGTTATTAAAGTATATTGATGATTTTTATTGATATATAGCCTATATCGTTTCAGCAATAGCTGATTAGTTGATATTTACGCGAATTAAGCGAATGAAACTTTTAATTGTCAGATATAGGGGATATCAGTTGTGTTGTTGTATTATGCTAGATACGTGTGCTGTTGTACGCGTATAGCGTTAAGTAACTTAGCCACGGAACATATATGGGCCGATCAGTAGGTGACCTTTCCGTATATGGGGTGCGCTACGCACCCCCCAGCTAGCTGACACTTATTAATATTTTTATTACTAACTTAAGTGCTTTAATATTAAAGTTAATTAAAAGTAGCAGGCCTTAAATGATATTTTTCAACGGTAATTAAATAGGATGCTGTCCGATTAGCGTTAATAAGGTTTAAAATATATTATTACTTTTTTCCCAAATTCCGCATTATATTAAGGAATATTAGTCCTTTTTCGTGCTTTCTTTCTTATCCGTAATATTAATGGCTCCATAACCTTAATCTTCTTTTTGCCTAAATTTGTAATTTGTTTTATATCGTTAATCTTGTCGTTGGTTCCATTATTTAATTAGTTAAAATTCGAATAGCTACGTCGCCAGCGACGTAATGATGGCTTTAATAACCCTAGTCCACAATGTTTCGTAGTTTTAGTTTTGTTACGTTAGTATTTGTATAACGTAATTTGTTTTGTGAATTGCGTAATCGGATTAAAACTTAGGTGATTAATTTATGTTCCGAAACCGATTGCTTTTGCGTTTATGCTTTTCTATCGTTTTCCGAATAAAGCCGTATCTTAAAATAAGGTATCGTAATTTTAATTTAGCAGGTTTTTTATTGACTGTAAAGAAGGTTACGGCGTTATCGTAGGACCTTATCCTTTTTACAGTCGTCGAGTTCGCGCATTGTTATTAAGCCGTTATGTTTGTAGTCGTAATCGTAATTATAATTGAGGTTGCGTTTTAATTAGGACCTTATCCTTTCCGTTTGATAATCGGAAGTCGTAAGTTATTTTGAAAGTTAACTAAAGCCAGTTTCCTTGCATTGGTAGCCAAATAAATTGGAACGGGGTGATTTGGTTTTGATTAGTGCATAATTAAAGAGAGTATTACGATTAAGCCCGCGGTTTAATAAATAATAAAGGTAATGCAAACTGTCTTATGTAGTGTTGAATTCATATATAAAGCGATAATGATAGTCTGGTGTTTCTAGGATTGCGCCCAGCGAAAAATAAACTCCTAGAAATACATGACGGGTGATGACTAATTAATCAGCAAAGTCAAGTACCCGGCTTTGCACTCTGCACCATTTCAATATTAACCTTTCCGTACCTTTTAATCGGGACGAAGTTATTACCTGCGTATATTACGTTACCTTAAATAATTAGTTTATAATTTAAAAACCTGTTAATAAGGTTAAAGATATACATCATAAACTTTAGGTTCAGAATAGATAAATTGTTTAAGGGGTAAAACGAAACGTTTTTTACGTTACGTTAATTAATAATTAAAAGGAATACGTTAAAACTCGTTTTATTCTTTTTAAGAATTAATTGATTATTGTCGTTAACTTTTTTATTGTTTTAAATACATGGTTAATACTTTTTTAAAAAGTTAATTAAAAGTAATCCGATTTTAAACTAAGTTTTACATTGTCTTTTAGGAATAAATCTTTGCTAAAGCTTTATTAATGAATGTATAAAAGCATTAAGATAACTTATAAGTATGGCTTAAGTGAGCTTTATAACTAATACTTTAATTATTTAATTCTTTGCGTTTTTACTTGTTAAGATTTCGGGCCGTATAAAAGTTTTTACAATTACCTTATTTTAGCTGTCGTCTAGGGACCTTACCTTGTAATTAACGGTTAGTAATTTTAGTTTTTCTTTTTCTTTTTTTTTCCTTTAACTAAGATCGTCCTAATTAAACGGCTCCGTAAGAGTTTCGCAAAACGTTAAAAATGTTACCTTAATATTTCGTAATATAAACGGTAACTGGATTATACTTTAATAATTTAAAAGGTTAACCGTTATATTTTAAAAATTAATCGTTTAGTTTTTACATTTAGCCTTTTTTATTTTATAAAAGATTATCGTCTATATCTTAATAATAAAAGTTAATATTATATATAAGTTATTTACTTATACGATGGTTATTTCCGCTTTTAACGTATTATATCGTTATGTTTAAATTATAAACTTTTATTATTTTATAATTTGTGTGTTTAACCTTTTTATTAATCTTAAGCTGCATTTTAACTTTTCGCCGTATTTTCGTTAATTATTAATTAGTAACCTGTCGTCGTATACCTTACTTAATTTAACTAAGTCGGTGTATTATTCTTTTAATTCTTTTCCTGGGAAATGTATCTTTTTAATTGTTAGAAATATAGATTTTAAGATTTATTTCGTAAGATCGTTACCTTTTTTATAAAAGTTTTCGTATTTCCGATTTCGTAGGTATATATTGTGAAGTTTTAAGTATAAGCTTATCTGCTTTCGGTACTTATTTTAAGGGTGTTTATCGGACGGCGCGTTTGATTAACCTTTTCGATTTGTAAAGTTTTTTCGGTAAATAAACTGGCTGCTTACGTCGTTATTTCACGGCATAGCTTTTTCGGGTAAGTGGTTATATTAGGTTTTGTAGATTCGACAGGCTATAAATTGTCCTAATTAGGGTCGATATAACGCTAAATACTAAATGCGTACGCTTTAGATTAGAATTCGCCTTTAAAGTAATCCAAATCCTTAGGTCCATGATAGATAATTACGGACGTCGACGGGACGGTCGTTGTTGTTACTATTTAAAGTATATGGATAATTGTTACTGATATACAGCTTATATCGTTTTAATAATAGCTGATTAATTAATATATACGCAAATTAAGCGAATAAGACTTTTACTTATCAGATATAGGGGATATTAATTGTATTGTTGTATTCGGTTAGTTGCAGGTGCTGTTGCATACGTACAACTTTAAGTAGCTTAGCTACGGAACATGTATGGGCCGATTTATGTTACAAACCAACACCTTACCAGCTTGGGCGTACGGTCGGGACAAGACTCAGACTCCACCGACCAGGATCACGTAACATAAATCCGAATGGATAAACGGATCTAAAGGAATCTATGTGTCTAAACGGAACGGATTCGAAAAGATCCCCGAATTCATAAAAATCCAAATTAACTTATATAATACAGATCCCGACTTATCTACGGATCTAAATGGATCTAAGCCCGAATATATACGCTTAGTATTACAATAATCTAGATAACTTTAGCTTATAATATAACTTAGTTACTTAAATTACCTGTAATAATTTATTATTACTAAACGTAATTATTATTTATCCTATTATTTAATTTCCTATAATATTATTATTAATATAAACCGTACGATTAAGTTTAATAATTAATTAAAATCCCATAACCGTTATACGTTACAAGCTTTTATTTAGCAATATTATTAAACTTTAAGCAATATCCTTAACACGATATCGTCCAATAAGCAACCCGTCCTTTAAGGAACTTTTCAAATTTTCGAAAACAATATTATGGATTCCGATAATAAGGAAACTCGACCTAATCTCTCCCAGGAAAAAGCCTTACGTCGACTTAACTAATTAACTAACGCGGTTACGTAACTTACCAACGATAAAATCGAATTTATTCGTACACTTAAGGAAATCCATAACCAGTTAAAAACCTAAAAACAATTAAGTTAAAAAAAAGATAAATATAAAGTAACCCAATTAACCGAATCAGCCAGCACAACTAATATAACCTACCTAAACGGCTTACGGCAAAAAAGCCGGAAAAGTTTTAAAGCTTATTAAGCTTACCCTTTTTAATAAAACTACCACCAAGTTATAATAATTCCTTACGGAATGCCGTACTTTCAGTATTTCCTAATTAAATTCGTAATACTTACCTTTTAAATCCAGTTCGCTATAAGATGATTAATCGGAAACGCGGTCATTTAGTTTAAACCTACCTTTCGTAAATAAATTACTAAACCCCTTTAATAAAGGTTTGCCGAAACCATAGCTATCTATAACGACTACGAAAGGTTTAAAAAAAGTTAAAAAAGGTATTTGGAATGGTAAACGAAAATATTAAAGCCGAAAATAAAATCAAAGATTTAAAGCAAAAAGGATTAATTTTTAAATACGGCAACTTTTTCGTTTAACTAGCTTCAAAAGTTAATTGTGAATAAAAAGCACCAATAATTACGTTCTTCGACGGTATAAAGAAAACGGTATAAAAAGAACTATTCAAAAATAAACGCTCCGAAAGGTTAGTGAACTATATCGCCATAATAGTCAAAATCGACGACCGACAGTACGGCTAGAAAATTCGACATTTTAAGGAATAATAAAGTAATAAATTAAAACATTCTCCTAATATCGGCACTTTATGAAAAACGAACATATTCCATAGGACGGCATTAGGACTTATGGAATTAAGCGCAGTCCAGCGATACAACGCGCATATTATCAAATGCTTTAACTATAATGAAAGAAAACATAAGGCCTTTTAATATAAGGCACCCAAAAAGCTATAATAAAATACCTAGATACCGGTTCCTTAAGAACCCCCTCCCGAAATAACCAAGGCGATAATAACTAATTAATTAACATAATTAAAATTAAAATAACCATAACCTTATAAAGAAAGTATAATAAGGATTATAAAAGGCGAAAAAGCTATCTTAGGTAACTATTTAAAAATAGCGAGCTTTTATTATAAGACCTATAGTAACCTAATAACTAAAGAAATACGATAAATAAAAAGAACTTTTAAAAGATAAACTACTTTCCTGTTCTCAGAAAAAACGGAGATAACGAGACGAATAATTAAGACTAAAGGCATGAATTAAAAGGTACTAAGGTTAAAATAAGAACCTATTTATAACGAACCTGTCATACATCCACCTGGAAGTATGAGCAGTATCCGAAATGGGGTCTTGATTTGCAGGTAACAATAGGGCGAGGGATGATTTACTAAGGGTTTGTTCGTTAAAGAGATTTAAAGACTCTTCCCTTAATTAGAGAACGGTGCAGTTGCTTCCAGTTAAGAGCTTAGATTGATAGTTAAGGAACGAAATTAAGTAGGTGCTATCTATATAGGAACTTGGTTTATATATATCCCTTTCGTTTCCTTAAGGTCTTTGGAGCCTTTTTGTATGGTCCCCTAGGAGTTTCTGGATAGTTTTTGTTAACGCGATAGAGATTATTTAGTGGGGCCGAGGTTTACCCGTTAGGGCCACTTTTCTAGGGTCTCATTTCTAGCCTAAGAGTCCTTCCTATTTCGTAATATTATTCCCTTCCTTACGAGATCTTTATCCTTAAAGATAAATAGGTGTTACGAAACAGGAAAGACTCCCAGACCAGAAATGAGACCCTAGGAAGGTGACCCCAACGGGTAAACCTCGGCCCCACAAAATGATCTTTGTCGCGTTAACAAAGACCATCCAGAGACTCCTAGGGGACCATATAGAGAGGCTTTAGGGACCTTAAGGAGATGAGAAGGATATATATGAACCAAGTTTCCCTTATAGATAGCACCTACTTAGTTCCGTTCCTTAGCTATTAATTTAAGCTTTTAACTGGAGGTAACTATACCGTTCTTTAATTAAGGGAAGAATCTTTAAATCTTTTTAACGAACAAACCTTTAGTAAATTATTCCTTGCTTTATTATTACCTGCAAATTAAGACCTTATTTCGGATACTGCTTTTGTTTCCAGGTGGATATATAACAGGTTCGTTATATTTTGATAGTTTCTTGATTAATAGCTAACGGATGATTCCAAGCTTAATTAGGCATAAGCTTTTTTGAACTTAATGAAAACGATATCATAGAACGACGTTTAGAAGATAGATAGTACACCCGATCCCCGTTACGAGCTAATAAGGGATTAATAATTAGATTAGATAATCTACCCCTTATCGAAATTTTTTTTTAATTAATTAATAATATTATGCCTTTTATAACCCGAAATAAGGGAGATCCTTTTTTTTTTAAAACCTAATATCCAACCCCGGCTTTAAAAGATATTATCGAGGTTTAGGGAGATTCGAAAAAGGAAGAAAAACCGGAGGTTTAAGGATTACAGGGTTTAAAGGGAAAGGAGAAAAAGCTTTCCTTTGAAGAGAAAATGAAAATTTTGTTACGTAAAATCTAAGCCTTAAAAAAGGATAAAGAAAAGAAACCTTAACCCTTCAGAAAAAAGATGGTTTAATTTACCTAAGGAATAAAAGAGAAAACCTTAGCACCCTTATTATTCGGCCCCAATTAATATCGCGAAGCTATTATTTTATCCCTTAGCTATTACGGAATGCCGGAAATTAAGAGTTATAAGCTAATTACCTTAAAGCTTTATGACGGAATTATAAATATGGAAGGATTTTTTATTTAAGTTAAAATTTATCTTAAGTTTTATTAAAGCTTTTTAATAAAGGATTATTAAAAGGTAATAGTTATTTTTTAGTTACTTATTGGACGAGTTTTTTTATGGTTCGAATTTATTATGAAGGATTATTTAAAGAATTACCTTAAGGAATTTTTAGATATTATTAATTATATTTTTAACGATTACCGATATTTCGAAGACCGAATACGAACTATATTTGGAAACTTAGATAAGGAATAATATACGGTAAAATAATTACATTTCCTTTACCAGACCAAGTTAGCCGCAGAATATACGACGGAATTTAACCTCCTGGCCGTAATTTCCAATTTATCAAAAAACACATTGTTTTACCCTTTTTACGACGGCTTAAAACCATAAGTTAAGAACGAAATATATATGGTACCTAAAATAAGATTCTTTAAAAAGTATACTGATAAAGCAATTATCGTTAATCGATGTACCTTTAATCGGTATTTCGAGAAGAAAGGAATTAATAAACGAAATAACGATAAAGATTTTAATAACCGAATTAAGAAAGATAAGGGTAAGCTTTAAAAGGAAGTAAACATTATTTCGAAGGAACCCTAAAAAAATAAATCTAATATCGAATGTTTTAATTATGGCAAGAAAGGATATTTTAAAAATAAGTGTGGCTTTTCCGTTAAAAGGAACTCTAAGAAAAAAGGGGTTTCTTAATTTTAAAAAAAGGCTAAAGCGGCTGAATAAGAAATCGACAGTAAGGCAAAAAAGGAAAAGAAAAAAGTTAGCTTAACTTTTTTCCAGCCAGAATTTATTATTATTATTATTACCATCCAGAACGATATCCTAAAGTACGAGGATTGCCTTATTTGCCAGGACTTTAAGGCTAAAGCTTATAAACATTACCCCGGATAAATAACCTTTAGGATAGCCATAAAGTTAGGATATTTTTGCTATCTTGATATATTTTAATATAAGATGTACGATAAAAACGGTTAGTTCCGATCCGACGTTAGCAACCATGGACAGTTATCCCCGGAGCTTTATGAGCTTCCTAAATGTACGGTACATATTAAACCACGAAAAAGCTAGCATAAGTCGTTGCATTTTATTACTTGTTACATCGACAATTATCTCATACATTTTAAAACCAAAGAGAATAATAATTTTTGGCCTGGATAAAACGAGGAAATATTTACAGAACCAGATAATGAATGCAGATGTACAAAAACTCCTCGATGGCCAGAATACCTTAGGTTTTGTTACTTATATCCCAAATCAAAATAAAGCCAAAGGGCCATATCGTAAGGATGTTTATATTATTTCCCGATGCTTTATATCCAACATAAACTTTTAAATATGGGAATACCTTTTTCGGAGGTTTATATTTTTAACCTAATAACTCGAAAAATATAAAATTAAAAATCGAGCCCAAAAAGAATAGTTATTTCCGAATGTAAATATGGCAAGAAAATATAGTTTAAATGCAAAAACGATTAATATATTAAATATGTTATTCGAAAGGTATGCAAATAAAAACTTTTTTAAGATAGATATTATTATAAGTCAAAAAACGTTAAAGGCTTTCGAAAATAAGGCATTAAAAAGCTTTAATTTATAAAACCTTATACGAGGTAGCAAAAGGATTACGTAACTAAATCGAAATTCCACTTTAATATAAAAACAGCATATTTAAAGCCATAATCGACTTAAAAGCCGAAGGTAATTTTATCTTTCTTACGGCGGTAAAGAGATATTAGATTCCTTAAAAATATAAGTTAAGGTTTTACAAGTTACGTACGGTAAACGGAAACCTATTTAAGTATGAAAACGGACAAGTTTTATAAAAAACTAAAGAATTTTCCGTTTAGATTTAAAAATACCAAAAACGAATTTCGTTAGATATTGCCGACATTTCCGAATACGACATCATTTTGGGAATGCCATAGCTTAGGACCAGCAATTCATATATTAACTGGAAATACCAAATACTTTCCTAGGAAAGTAACAAAAAGTTACTTAAAAAGAACGATCAAAAAGTTTGCTATATTATTAAAGAAGTACAAGTCCTAAATTAAGCCGAGACGGTGTTACCTAAATACCAGGGGTTTAAGAAATTATTTAAAGATAAAGAAGATTACGAGTTACCATTACATGGTTAATAGGATTATCGAATATTTATTAAGGAAGGATATTATCCCAAATTTTATAAAATTTACCATATAAACCTTAAAAAGTTAAAAGCCTTATAAAAAACTATTTAACTTAATTTAAAGAAAGGATATATTCGACCTTTTGATTTTCCTGCTGGATATTCCGTCTTTATGGTACTAAAGACCAAAAACGGAAAGCAAAAGATCGACGAAGATGGACACCTAATTTTTAAAAAAGTTATCGACTATAAATAGCTGAACGATATTACGATTAAAAATGGATACCTTTTAACCCTTATAAACATATTAAAAAAAACGTTAATAACGCTAAATAATTTATTATACTTGATTTTCGAAACCGTTATTACCGCATTAAAATGGCCTAAAGAAAAGAATGGAAAACAATATTTAAAACGATATACGGACTTTATAAGTACTAAGTAATGCTTATAAAACTTATTAATATTTCCGTTAATTTCTAACGCCTAATCATAACCACTTTGCGAAAATTTCTGGATAAGTTCATATTCGTCTACCTCGATAACATTTTCATTTATTTCGAAACATTAAAAAAGCATAAATAGCATGTAGTTTAAGTACTTAAGACCTTAAATAAGGCGAACATTCGAGTTAACCCAGCCAAAAGCATATAGCATATATAAAAGCTAAACTTTTTGGGATATATATTTACCCCTGGCCAAATTTAAATTTAACGCTTTAAAATGAAAGCAGTTAAAAATTGGCCCATCCTTAATAAGGCGATTATTACCAATATCCGATAAATTTTAAGATTTACGGGATACGTACGAAATTTAATTAAGGGATACGGAAATATAGTTAGATTATTAACGAAACCTATTACCAAAAAGTACGTTAATAAGGAATTTAAGCTTTTAAAGGATATAAAGAAAATATTCCAGATTTTGAAAGACGTAATTATTAATAAACCTATAATAAGATTACCTAACGCAAATAAAAAAAAGCGCCTAAAAACAGATATTTCGGATTACGTATTAAGTACCGTCCTAGAATAATTAAAGGATAATAATAAATGGTACCTAGTGGCTTATTATTCGAAGGTATTTAAAGACGCAAAACTAAAATACCCGATTTATGATAAGGAATTATTAGCAATTATTAACGTTTTTAAAAAATGGGAACCCTTTTTTAGTAAAACTAAAGAATCTTTTAATATTTATTTCGATTATAAAAACCTTACCCGATTTATAAAAGCATAAGAATTAAATAAACGACATAAAATTTGGATGATTTACTTATTAAGGTTTAATTTTAAAATATATCATATTAAAGGAAAAGAAAATATCCAGGCGGATATTTTTAGTCGTAAAGGCGATTATGATTTTAATATTCCCAAACGAAGCATGTAGATGTTATAATATAATAAAGATGGCATTATATAGTTATGCGAAATTTTAAAAAGACCAACTTCCGAATTTTTGATACGGTTTCGAAATTCCTACGATATAAACGAAAAGAAAGAAGTTTAATAGTTAAAAGGATAACCAAAAAGCTAACTGTTATACCATAGCAAAATTTATATTCCCAGGGATCAATAAGAACAATTCGTAAGGGAATTTTATGAAAACCTATTACATGGATATTAAGGAATTTTTAAAACTATCCGACGACTATAGGAAAGGTACGACTTTCCGGAACTACGCCGAATAATTAAGAAGGTTATTAAGTATTGCAATATCTGTAATAAGGCCAAAGCAGTACGTTATAAGCCTTATGGACTGTTATAACTTACCAATATTTCTGATAAAACATGGAACACCATAGCTTGGGATTTTATTACCAGCCTTCCTTTATTTAAAAACCTAATTACGGGAGTCGAATACGACGGAATTTGGGTGATCGTTGATAGATTTACTAAATATGGGTACTTTTTACCTTTTAAAGGAATTATGACGGCAGAATAATTGGCTTATGCATTTATTCGACATTATTTCGATAAATACGGAATATCAGAAAGAATTATTTTTAATTAAGATAAGCTTTTTACGTTTAAGTTTAGTACTAGCTTTTTTAAATAAATAAGTACTAAGCTTAAGTTTTCGATAGCTTATTACCCCTAAACAGACGGTCAGACGGAACGATTAAACCAGACCCTGGAACAGTACTTCCGAAGCTATGTTAACTACCAGTAAGACAATTAGGTAGAGCTATTACTATTAGTATAAGTGGCCTACAATACGTTTACTAACGAAGATATGGGCGTATCCCCTTATATAGCTGTATACGGATACAAGATAGTAATCTAACAACCAAAGTAATCGGCGTATAAGGCTCCTGCAATTACTACCATAGCTTCCCGAATAGAAATAATAATAACGGAAATTAAGATAATATAAACTTGATTATAAACCGAATTACGTTTTCTTTAGCAAAAAATGGCCCAGTATTATAATAAGAAAAGAATTAAGGGATTAATTTTAACGAAAGGAAATAAGGTTTATTTGTTACGTTAAAAACAAAACGTAACGTTAAACATTTCACAAATTAAAACCAAAAGGCCTAACGATAAGCTTAATCTTAAGAAATTTGGTCCGTTTAAAATTAATAAAGTTATTTTCAAAACCAACTACCGATTGTTATTACCCAAAACAATAAAGATATACCCTGTTTTTTACATTTCTTTACTTAAACCAGTACCTAAGAATATCCCGTTAAAGATAACCTTAAAAATCGAAAAAAACGATAACGAATACGAAGTCGAAAAAATATTAAACTTTAAAATAATCAAAAACAAAATTTAATACCTAGTTAAATAGGAAAGATACTTATACGAAGAAAATATTTGAGAACCGTTTAACTACTTGATAAATACGATAAACCTAGTTAAGACGTTTTACCGGCAGAATCCTAACCGACCGTCTTTAACGTAACCAAGGTTACGGACGATAAAGGTTTTCCGCTTAAATCCAAACCCGCGACGTTTTAGTCGAAAGAATTAATATCCGAAACCAATTACGCCTGTTCCTGTTATAAACGCTTTTTTTCCTTATTTAATTTTTCTTTTTTTTTTTAATTCGTTAATAAAACGAAGTTCCTGCTGAATTATTTTTACCTTGCGGCGTTAAAAAGAAGCCCTGCTGTCGACTCAGCCGAATTAGTTTCGCCGTAGCCTCGGATTGTAACCGTTAAAGGTTTAATAGCGTTTTTTTAGTTACCTTTTTTTCTTTATTAATTTGCGCTTTTTCCGATCGAATATTTTATAGCGACTTTAAAGAAACGTTGTTACCTTTATACGATACGTTCACCTTATAATAATATTAGCACTTCTTTTTTCTTTCGATTATTTTATATTTCAACTTTAGGTTTTCGTAACGTTTGCACGGTATAACAAGGCAACTAAAATTAATAATGGAAAACGTAAAATCTTTCTTATTGTCGGTGGAGGACTTAAGACGTTTTTGCAAGAAACTTAATATGATGGCAAGTTAATTAAAGATTATCGGAAGGAAGAACCAACCAGGAAAGAAGTGGGCTAACTTATTTATCTTTGGGGATAAAGATCCTATAAGGAGGGGAATAGTGTTACGAAACAGGAAAGATTTCCAGACCAGAAATAAGACCTTAAGAAGGTGACCTTAACGGGTAAACCTTGGCCCCATAAAATGATTTTTGTCGCGTTAACAGAAATTATCCAGAGACTCCTAGGGGACCATACAGAGAGGTTTTAGGGACCTTAAGGAGATGAGAAGGATATATATGAACCAAGTTTCCCTTATAGATAGCACCTACTTAGTTCCGTTCCTTAGCTATCAATTTAAGCTTTTAACTGGAGGCAACTGCACCGTTTTTTAATTGAGGAAAAAGTTTTTAAATCTCTTTAACGAACAAACTCCTAATAAATTATTCCTCGCCCTATTGTTACCTGCAAATCAAGACCCCATTTCGAATACTGCTTATGCTTCCAGGTGGATGTATAACAGGTTCGTTACAATAGGTTAGTTTTTCCTTTTTTTAGTTGGTTTTTAATTCTTGCGGTCTCTAATTAATTTGCTATTATATTAGGTTTCTTACGAAAACAACTTAAGTTTTTTACTAACAGTAGGAAAGAACTTGCGTTTTTTATTATCGACTTTGGTTACTTCGTTATACCGTACCAACGTTGCGAAAATTTGGGGTTAGAATATAAGATAATCGAAGGAAAGGAAAAGTATTCATATTATTACGAAAGGAATATGTTATGTAAGGGTGATAATGTTTCCTTGGAATCGTTACAAAATATTCGATCGGAGAAAACGCGGATTAATAAAGAAAAAAGGGTAGCTAAAAAAACGCTGCTAGACTTTTAGCGGTTGCAATCCGAGGTTACGGCAAGGCTGATTCGGTTAAGTCGATAGCAGGACTTTCTTTAACGCCGTAAGGTGGAAATAATTCGGTAAGGATTTCGTTTTATTAACGAATTAAAAGAAAAAGAAAAATTAAATAAGGAAAAGGAACGTTTGCAATAAAAATAAGCGTAATTAATTTCGGATATTAATTTTTTTAACTAAAACGTCGCGGGTTTGGATTTAAGCGGGGGACCTTTATCGCCTGCAACCTTGGCTATGTTAAAGACGGTCGGTCAGGATTTTGCCGGTAGAACGTTTTAACCAGGTTTATCGCATTCGTTAAGTAATTAAATAGTTTTTAAGTGTTTTTTTCGTATAAATATCCTTTTTATTTAACTAGATATTAAATTTTGTTTTTAATTATTTTAAAGTTTAATACTTTTTTAATTTCGTACTTATTATCGTTTTTTTCGATCTTTAGGCTAGTTTTTAACGGGGCGTTTTTAAGTATTAGTTTAAGCAAGGAAATGTGGAAAATAAGGTATATTTTTATTATTTTAAATAATAATAATCGGTAATTAATTTTGGAAATAACTTTATTAACTTTAAACGGATTAAGTTTTTTGAAATTAAGTTTATCGCTGGGCCTTTTGGTCTTAATTTATAAGATGTTCGACGTTACGTTTTATTTTTAACGTAATAGATAGACCTTATTTCCTTTCGCTATAATTAATTCCTTAATTTGTTTTTTTATTATAATACTAGGCCATTCTTTGCTGGAAAAAACGTAATTCGGCTCGTAAGCGGGATTATATCGTTTTGATTTTAGTTACTATTATTTTTGTTCGCGGAGCTGTGGTGGTAATTATAGAAATTTTGTCCATTAATTATTTTAATCGTTAAGTTATTGCTTTATGTCCGTATATAGCTGTATAAGGGGAAACGCCTATGTTTTTATTAGTAAACGTATTGTAGGTTATTTATGTTAATGGTAATAATTCCACCTAATTATTTTACTGGTAATTAATATAGCTTCGGAGGTATTATTCTAAGATCTGGTTTAGTCGTTCCGTTTAACCATCTATTTATGGGCGATAAGCTATTAAGAACTTAAACTTAATACCTATCAGTTTAAAGAAGCTGGTATTAAACTTGGATGTAAAAAACTTATTTTAATTAAAAACGATCTTTTTTAAAATTCTGTATTTGGTAAGGTAATGTTTAATAAATATATTAGCTAACTGTTTTGCCGTTATCGTTCCTTTAAAAGGTAAAAAGTACTCATATTTAGTAAGTTTGTTAACGATTACCTAGATTCCGTCGTATTCGACTTTAATAATTAAGTTTTTAAATAAAAAAAAGTTAATAATAAAATCTTAAGTTATGGTATTCCATGCCTTATTAGGAATGTCGGTAAATTATAACAGCCTATAAGGTTTATGGCGTACTATTTTGGCCTTATTATAAATATTGCAATTTTTGACGATCTTTTTAACTATTCGGCGCAGTTTTGGGAAATCGTACTTTTCCTATAGTCGTCGGGTAATTTTAAAAATTCCTTAATGTTTATGTAATAAGTTTTCGTAAAATTTCTTTATAAATTGTTGTTGTTAATTCTTAGCTACGTAAACCTTGCTACGATATAGTAGCTGGTCCTTTGGTTATCCCTTTAGCTATTGGACCTTTTCTTTTCGTTTATATTGTAAAAGTTTTGGAACCGTATTAAGAATTTAGGGGTTAATTCTTTAAGGATCTCGTATAATTATATAATATTATTTTGGTTATATTTTAATATTTGCATATCTTTTTGAGAATCTTAGAATTATAATCGCCTTTGCGATTAAAAATATCCGCCTAAATATTCTTTTTTCCTTTAATGTAATATATTTTAAAGGTAAACCTTAATAAGAAAATTATTTAAGTTTTATATCGTTTATTTAGTTTTTATGCCTTTATAAGTCGGGTAAGACTTTTATGATTAAAGTAAATATTAAAAGGTTTTTAGATTTTATTAAAAAAAGGTTCCTACTTTTTCAAAACGTTGATAATTATTAGCAGTTCCTTATCATAAATCGGGTATTTAAGTTTTACATTTTAAAATGCTTTCGAATAATAAGTTACTAGGTACTATTTATTATTATCCTTTAATTATTCCAGGATAGTACTTAATACATAGTTTAAAGCGTCCGTTTTTAGGCGTTTTCTTTTATTTGCATTAGGTAGTTTTATTATGAGTTCATTAATAATTACGTTTTTTAAGATTTAAAACGTTTTCTTTACATATTTTGGAAGTTTAAATTTCTTATTAACGTACTTTTTGGTGGTAAGTTTCGTTAATAGTTTAATTATATTTTCGTATCCCTTAATTAAGCCTTATACGTAACTCGTAAATCCCAAAATCTACCGCATATCGGTAACGGTCGCTTTGTTAAAAATAGGCCAATCCTTAACTGCTTCCATCTTAAAACGTTAAATTTAAATTTGGCCGTGGGTAAGTATATATCCCAAAAAGTCTAGTTTCTGCGTATGCCATACGCTTTTAGCTGAGTTAACTCGGATATTCGCCTTATTTAAAGTTTAAAGTACTTAAGCTATATACTACTTATGCTTTTCCAAAGTCTCGGAGGAAATAAGAATGTCGTCGAGGTAAATGAATATAAACTTATCTAAATACTTTCGTAAGGTAATTATAATTAGGCGTTAAAAATTAGCGAAAGCATTAATAAATCCCATATACATTATTCGGTATTCGTAAAGTCCGTATATCGTTTTAAATGCTGTTTTTTATTCTTCTTTTTTAGTTATTTTAATACGGTAATAACCGTTTTAAAGATTAAATATAATAAACCATTTAATTTTGCTAGCGTTTTTTTAATGTATTTATAAAAGTTAAAAGGTATTTATTCTTAATCGTAATATTATTTAGCTATTTATAATCGATAACTTTTTAAAAAATTAAATCTCCGTTTTCGTGATTCTTTTACTTTCCGTTTTGGGTTTTTAGTACCATAAGGACGGGGTATTTAATAGGAAAATTAAAAAGTCGAATATATCTTTTTTTTAAATCGAATTAAATAATCTTTTATAAGGTTTCTAACTTTTCGGGATTTATATGGTAAATTTTATAAAGTTTAGGATAATATCCTTTCTTAATAAGCATTCGGTAATCGCATTAATTATATAATAATAATTCGTAATCTTTTTTATTATTAAATAATCTTTTAAATCCTTAATATTTAGGTAGGATTATTCCGGCTTAATCTGGTATTTGCATTTCTTTAATAATATAATAAATTTCCCATTTATTTTTTTCGGGTAATTTCTTATTATTTTCCCAGAAAAATATTTAATATTTTTAATTAATATGTAAATTGCTGGTCTTAAACTATGGCATTCTTAAGATAATATCGTACCCAGAAATATCGGCAATATTTAACGAGATTCGTTTTTAATATCCTTAAATCCAAACGGGAAGTTCCTTAATTTTTCAGAGAATTCGTTTATTCTTATATTTAAATAGGTTTCCGTTTATTATACGTCATTTGTAAGATTTCAGTTTATATTTTTAAAAAACTTAATATTTTTTTATTACCGTAAAAAAAAATGAAATTACCTTCGGCTCTTAAATTAATTATGGTTTTAAGCGTTTTGTTTTTATATTAAAGAGGAATCTCGATCTGGCTAGGTAATCCCTTTATTACTTTATATAAGGTTTTATAAATTAGGACTTTTCGATACCTTATTTTCGAAGGCCTTTGGCGTTTTTTAACTTATAATAATATCCGGCTTAAAAAAATCTCTATTTACATACCTTTCGAATAACGTATTTAGTACATTAATCGTTTTTGCATTTACATCATATTTTTTGCCATATTTGCATTCGGAAGTAACTATTTTTTTCCGGTTCGATCCTTAATCTTATATCTTTCGAATTATATAATCAAAAATATGATCTTCCGAAAGGGGTATTTTAATATTTAGGAATTTATATTAAATATAAAACATCGGGGAATAACATAAACATCCTTACGATATGGCTTTTTAACTTTATTTTAATGCGGGATACAGGTAACAAAATCTAAGGTATTCTGGTTATCGGGGGGTTTCTATACATTTGCATTCGTTATCTGATTTAATAAATATCTCTTCGTTTTATGCAGGCCAAAAATTATTATCTTCTTTAGCTCGAAAATATACGAGATAATCGTCGATATAATAAGCAGTAAAATGCAATAACTTATGCTAACTTGCTCGAGGTTTAACGTATACCGTATATTTAAGGAGTTCGCAAAACTTCGGGGATAACTATCCGTAATTACTGGCGTTAGGTCGAAATTAACCATTTTCGTTATGCATTTTATCCCGAAATGTATTAAGATAATAAACGCATTCTAGCTTAATAACTATCCTAAAAGTTATCTATTTAGGGTAATACTTACAGGCTCTGGCTTTAAAGTCCTAACAAATAGGATAATCCTCATATTTTAAAATATCGTTTTGGATTTAAATAATAATAGCAATAATAAATTCTGGTTAAAAGAAAAGTCGAACTAACTTTTTTTTCTCCCTTTTTTACCTTATTGTCGGTTTCTTATTTAACCGTTTTAGCTTTTTTTTTAAGGTTAAGGAATCCTTTCTTTTTTAAAGTTCCTCTTTACGAAAAAAACAACATTCGCTTTTACAATGTCCCTTTTTGCTATAGTTAAAACATTTTATATTGGATTTATCTTTTTAAAGTTTTTTCGAAGTAATACTTACTTCCTTTTAAGGCTTACCCTTATCCTTTTTGGTTTGGCTATTAAAGCCTTTATCGTTATTTCGTTTATTAGTTCCTTTTTTTTTCGAGGTACCGGTTAAAGGTACGTCGGTTAATAATAACTACTTTATCGGTATACTTTTTAAAGAATCTTATTTTAGGTACCATATATATTTCGTCCTTAACTTATAGTTTTAAGTTATGGTAAAAAAGATAAAATAACGCCCTTTCGGGTAAATTAAAAATTACGGCCAAGCGGTTAAATTCCGTTATATATTTTAATACTAATTTCGTCTAATAAAAAAGGTATAATTATTTTATTACGTATTATTCCTTATGTGAATTTTCAAACATAATTCGTAATCGGTTTTCGAAATATCGGTAATCGTTAAAGATATAATTAATAATATTTAAAAGTTTCTTAAGGTAATTCTCCAGGTAATCCTTTATAATAGGCTCGAACCTTAAAAAAATTCGTCCAATAAGCAGCTAAAAAATTGCCATTACTTTTTAATAATCCTTTATTAAAAAGCTTTAATAAAACTTAAAGTACGTTTTAACTTAAACCAGGAATCCTTTTATATCTATAATTCCGTTATAAGGCTTCGGGGTAATTAGTTTATAACCTTTAATTTTCGGCATTCCGTAATAACTAAAAGGTAGGATAATAATTTCGCGGTACCAATTAAGGCCGAATAATAAGGGTACTGGAATTCCTTCCTCCATTTTTCGGATAAATTAAGTCCTCCTTTTTTTTTAAAAGGTTAGGGTTTTTCTTTTTTATCTCTTTCTAAAGCTTGGACTTTGCGTAACAGAATCTCCATTTTTTCCTTAAAAAAAGCTTTCTCTCTTTTCCTTTTAGGCCTTAAAGTTCCTGGACTGCTAGCTTTTCTTCCTTTTTCAAATCTCCCTGGATTTTAATAATATCTTCTAAAGCCGGGGTTAAATGTTAAGTTTAAAAGGAAAAAAGGTTTCTTTTACTACGGGTTATAAGAAGTATCATATTATTAATTATTAAAAAACTTTTTCGATAAAGGGTAAATTATATAATCTGGTTACTAATCCCTTATTAGCTTATAACGGAAATCGGATGTACTATCTGTCTTTTAAACGTCATTTTATAATATCGTCTTTACTAAATTCAAGAAAGCGTATACCTAACTAAGATTACAATCATCCGTTAGCTATTAATTAAGAAGCTATTAAAATATAATTAACCTGTTATATATCCACCTAGAAATATAAGCAATATCCGAAATAAGGTCTTGATTTGCAGGTAATAATAGGGCGAAAGATGATCCATTAATTATATATTCGTTAAAAGAATTTAAAAACTTTTCCCTTAATTAAAGAACAGTACAATTACCTCCAGTTAAAAGCTTAGATTGATAGCTAAGGAACGAAACTAAGTAAATGCTATCTATATAGAAACTTGGTTCATATATATCCCTTTCGTCATCTTAAGGTCTTTGGAGCCTCTCTGTGTGGTTCCCTAGGAGTCTCTGGATGGTCTCTGTCAACGCGACAGAGACCATTTAGTGGGGCCGAGGTTTACCCGTTGGGGCCACTCTCCTAAGGTCTCATTTCTGGCCTGATAGTCCTTCCTGTTTCGTAACACTATTATCAGAACAGCCGAACCGATATGGGAAACTTTATGGCATCTAATGCAAATGCGCCTATTGCCTTAAATATATAA
Source organism: Monosporascus ibericus (assembly GCA_004154915.1). Classification (NCBI taxonomy): domain Eukaryota; kingdom Fungi; phylum Ascomycota; class Sordariomycetes; order Xylariales; genus Monosporascus; species Monosporascus ibericus. The sequence continues at coordinate 72,163 of QJNU01000078.1, read as the reverse complement.
AGGAATAACGGTATATCAAAAAACGATTTACGCGAATATATAATTAAGGCTTTAACTTCCATAACCAAATAAGAAAAGATCCTAAGGAATAACGATAATATAAACACCGAAGGATATACGCCTCGGAAAACGCTATTAATAGCATTACTGCAGCAACAAGTTAACTAGAAAAAAAGAGCTACCCCGATCAAAAGCTTACATACCATTTCGGATAATGTAACCATAAAACAAAAAAAAGAATAAAGTTTATTAAATAATTATAAAAACATCTTTGGACATAATTAACAACTTAAACTTCCGTTTAACTTTTACAGACGACTCGAATAAACGATAAGAAATTAAAGACGAAATAAAAAAGATAACCGAAAATATCAAATAATACGATACTTAATTCTAAATATAATAAAAGGTACAAAAAGCTCCCGAACTAAAATATATCAGCAAAGAGAATTTTTAAATACAAATCCTCCTATTCGAAGTTACCTTACGCCGATAGGAAAAATAACTAAAGTAATTATAAGCCCTTAATTAATAAAACTAAAAGCGCATTAAGGCGTTAAAGGCCGAATTAAAAAACGAACGCCACCTATAAAAAAGCCGCAAGATGGTAAAACCCATAAAAGCTAATAAAAACTTTCCAAAAAAGCTTTAAACGTAACGATAAAAGCTAAAAATAATGTTATTACCTTACGAATACAAATTAAACTATATTAATTTACCGCATTTATAGATTACGGAATAATAAAAGGTAATTATATTACGCCGGATATAATTAACCGACTTCGATTACCATAAAAGGAAAAGATAAAATCTTATATCGTTAAAAACGCCGAACGTTAAGAATTTACTTACGATAACGGAAAGATCAACGGCAAAATTAATTACTTCGAAATCTCCGTTAACGGACGAAACCACATAACAAACTTCGATATCGTTTTAATAAGGAATTACGACATGATTTTCGGAAAACTATAGTTATACCAGTACAACCTTTTGATCGATTAGATAACTAGCTAGGTAAAGTTCGCTTTATATCTTTTCGACAAAAAAAGCAAAACAAAAAAAGATTTTAACATTCGATCGAAAATGGCGACGAATACAGGCATAAGGACACGACAAAAACCTTACCACCCATAAAAACAAAATACAAAAAAAAATAAAGATACCATAAAGAAATACAACGTACTATTGTTACCATGAAAACAAAATTGCAGAAGATGAACGATTACTTACAATATTAACCCTTAAAACCAAAATTTATAATTGACGTACTTTCATAATGCCATAAATATAAACGATTATTTCGAAAAGAATTTAAGACGAAATTATTAAAACATAACAAATAAAACCATAAGATAATTCTTTAGGAAAAGATATTAACCAGATTTTATGCCATTTACAACCTTAACGAAACAAAATTACAGACATTACGTAAATACCTTGAAAATAAGCGTCAAAAAATTTATATATAACGTTCCAGTTTATTAACCGGATACCTCATATTTTTCGTATTAAAGAAAAACGAGAAACTACGCCTAGGTATTAATTATAGTTAGCTAAACGATATTACGGCTAAAAACAAAATACCGCTACCCTTAATTAACGAAATAAAAGATCGCTTTTACGGAATAAATTAATTTATAAACCTAAATCTTAAAAACGAATATAATCAGATCTGTATTAAGTCAGGACATAAATGGAAAATCACCTTTAAAACAAAATACGAATTTTTCAAGTACCTCGTTATACCCTTCAAACTTACGAACGCACCAGTAACCTTTTAGCAAATAGTTAACTATATCCTTAGAGAGTACTTTAACATTTTCGTTATTTGTTACCTTGACGACATTCACATTTACTCGAAAAACAAAAAGAAATATATAGCATACGTTTATATAGTTCTTCAAGCCTTACAAAACACCAACCTCTTAGTTCATACGGAAAAAACCCAGTTTTATGCACAAAAAGTAAAATCTTTAAAATATATTATCATCTTAGGATATACTAAAATGGACTTTAAAAAAATCGCTACAATACAGAAATAAAAAACGCTTACTATAATTAAAAAAGTATACGCCTTTTTCGGATTCGCCAATTATTATAAGAAGTTTATTCGAAACTTTACCAAAATACCCATACTATTATTTAACTTCATAAAAGAAAAGTTCTCTTAAATAATAAAGATAAAAACAACCATTTAAAAGATCAAAGGTACGATTCCTAACAAGCTAATATTAATCATATACGCCTAAGCCGTCTAATCGAACTTAAAACCGACGTTTCGGATTACGCTTTAAATATAATAATAAAATACCGTAACGATTAAAGCAACTTACACCCTATTGCCTTTTACTTTTATAAATTAAAAAGAGTAAAGTTAAATTACGGGATTCCCGATAAAGAACTTATAGCTATTATTAAAGCCTTTTAAAAGTTCAGGCATTACCTTAGAGGAAACCTTTACTAAATTAAGGTATATACCGACCATAAAACCCTTACTCGCTTTATTACTACCAAAGAATTTATAGGACGATAATTACGTTACGCCGAAAAACTGGCAAAATACGATTTTATTATTATCCATTAAAAAGGATCGAAAAACGGCAAAATAAACGCATTTAATCGAAAACTAAACCTCGAAGAAAAGATAATTAAGCTTAATTACCAGACCTTCGACATTACATTAAAAGGATATCTATAACCACGATAGATAGTAACAATTAAAGCAGCACCCCTTAACCTATATTAAAAGATCTAAAAATATAACGATAACTTACTTAAAAACTAAAAAAATGGAAAGAATACAAATCTTGAAAAGAATACCAAAAAGTATTAATACGAAATATATACGAACATTAGTTACATAAATACCCAGGGATCTATAAATCTTTAAAACGATTATAACGTACTTATTATCTCCCGAAAATAAGATTAATAATAAAGAGAATACGATAATAATTTATATGTGCAATAAGGTAAAGATTCGACGATATAAACCATACGAAAAACGATAACTATTATTAATCGTAAAGCGATTATAAGATTTAATAACTTTCGATTTTATTACTAAATTTTTGTTATTAAAAGACTTAGTTACGGGTATATATTACGATAGCATTTTCATAATTGTTAATCGATTTATAAAGTTTTCTTATTTTTTATTATATAACGAAAATATAAATCCAAAATAATTAGCCTACTTCTTTTTAAAATATACCTTAAAAATATCCGTATTATTTACGGGAATTATTTTAAATAAAGAAATAACATTTATTTCGAAATTTTAATAAGAACTTATAATATAATTAAGCCTAAATCATAAATTATTTAACGTATTTAAACCTTAAATAAACGGATAAACGAAAAAGATTAATTAAATATTAAAAGTTTACCTACGATGCTATATTAATTACGAACAAAACGACTAAGTTTAGAAATTACCAGTCGCACAGCTGGCCTATAATACTAGTTACCATAAAAATACTGAAACGATTTTAATAAATATTAATTTTAAGTTTATACTAAAAATTTATAAAGATATACGCGAAAACCTTATTAACGTTAAAATAATCATTATATTAAAATAACTTAAATAATTATACGCAAAAATAAAAACAAACTTAAATTTGTACGTAATTAAATAAAAGGGTATTATAACTAAAAAAGGTTAAAAGGATTAACCATTTAAAAGAAAAAGATAGTTTACCTAACTACTAAAAACATCCCAACTAAACGACCAAATAAAAAACCTAATTTCAAATATATCGGCTTATATAAAATTATTAACAATATCTTAAAAAATAATATTAATTAAAACTACTATCTAAAGTTAAATTCCATCTAGTTTTTTACGTTTCCTTATTCGAATTAGCAACAAATACCATTAAGGTTAATATAGAATACGAAAAAAAGGTAGAAAAAAACATACCGACATACGTGTAACGAACCGGTCATACATCCACCTAGAAGTATAAGCAGTATCCGAAATAGGGTCTTGTTTTGCAGGTAACAATAGGGCGAGGAATGATTTACTTGGGGGTCTGTTTGTTAAAAAGATTTAAAGACTCTTCCCTTAATTAGAGAACGGTATAGTTGCCTTTTAGTTAAAAGCTTAAATTAATAGCTAAAGAGTGAAACTAAATAGCTGCTATTTACGTAAGGAACGTAGTTCATATATATCTAATTAACTTTTAATAAGTATGTCGTAAATTTATGTAATCTATATGATCTGGTCCTAAATTATCCAAATTAATTAGATTATCTTAAAAGTTAAATCTTACCTTCCGAGGTTTACCCGTAATGGGCACGAGCTAAACCCTAAAGGTTAATCTTTCCAAAATAGGAACTCTTATTTTTGTAACATTATTTCTCTTCTTTAAGGATTTTTATCCTAAAGATAAGAACCGTAGGTGGTTACCTTTATTTTAATTAGAAAAAGTTTTTCTAGGGATTTTCCAGCTAACTTTATTATAATAAGTCGTATCCAAAAAGAAAAAAAGAAGCCTCGTTTAAATTAACGCGATTTTCGTAACATTTATACTGATTTAATTAAGAAGTTTAATATTAAGGCCTTTTCTTATTTTAATTATATTCGGTTTAATAAAGTTAATTATTTTTACGTTCCCGAGTTTCTGCATTACAATTATTGCATTCGTCGTTAACGCTCCTTTTGTAACGTTTTAACCATAAATTCCCTTAAAAAGATGAACGAAACGCAGGAACGGTTGCAAAAGGAGTAGCGTACCCTGGAGGACGAGTTTTTGGCGTACCAGGAAGTTATCAAAAAGGAACGTCGTAAATAAAACGAAAAGTTATTAAAGTTTATTAAGAGATTAAGGCGGTTACGCCTTTAGCAGGACCTTCTCAAAAAAAAGGCGGTAAAGTTGCTAAAAAAAAAAAGGTTTAAAATTAAACCAGTTAAAAGAACGAGAAAAGATGAAAAAAAGCAGCGTTGTATAAAGGCAAAACAGGCGTAACTTGCTTCCGAGATAAATGCCATAGCGGAAGTGTTTACTTCCTTCGATTAAAACGCCGCAAATCTGGATTTAAGCAGGGGACCATTATCGCCTGTAACCTTAGCTACGCTAAAGACGGTCCGTTAGAATTTTGCCGGTAAAACGTTTTAACCAGGTCCATCGCATTCGTTAGGTAATTAAATAATTTCCAAGTATTTTCTTTATGTAAGTATCCTTCCTATTTAACTACGTATTAGATTTTGTTTTTAATTATTCTGGAATCCAGTATCCTTTCGATTTCGTACTTATTATCTTCCTTTTCAATTTCCAGGCTTATCTGCAGCGGGATATTCTTAAGTATTAATTTAAGCAAGGAAATATAGAAAATAAGGTTATATCTTCATTATCTTGGGTAATAAAAGTCGGTAATTGATTTTGAAAATAACTTTATTAATCTTAAACGGACCAAGTTTCTTAAAATCGAACTTATCGTTAAATCTTTTAATCTTAATTTATGAAATATTTAATGTTACGTTTTATTTTTAACGTAACAGGTAAACCTTATTTCCTTTCGCTAAAATTAATCCCTTAATTCTTTTCTTATTATAATACTAAGCCATTTTTTACTGGAGAAAACGTAATTCGGTATATAAACGGGATTATATCGTTTTAATTTCCGTTATTATTATTTCCGCTTGGAAAATTATAATAATAATTATAAAGGTTTTATATGCCGGTTATTTTGGTCGTTAAGTTACTGCTTTATATCCGTATATAATTATATAAGGGGAAATGCCTATATTTTCGTTAATAAACGTATTATAGGCCATTTTTGCTAATAGTAATAACTTTACCTAGTTATTTTGTTAATAATTAACATAACTTCGGAAATATTATTTTAAGGTTTAATTTAATCGTTCCGTTTAACCATTTATTTAAAGGTAATAAGTTATTAAGAATTTAAGCTTAACACCTATTTGTTTAAAAAGGCTGGTACCAAACTTGGATATAAAAAACCTATTTTAATCAAAAATAATCTTTTTTTAGAATTCCATATTTATCGAGGTAATATCGGATAAATACATAAGCTAATTATTTTGCCGTTATAGTTTCTTTAAAAGGTAAAACATACACATATTTAATAAATCTATTAATAATTACCCAAATTCCATCGTATTTAACTTCAGTAATTAGGTTTTTAAATAAAAAAAAGCTGGTAATAAAATCCCAAACTATAATATTCTATACCTTATTAAGAATATCGGTAAGTTATAATAGCCTATAAGGTTTATAGCGTATTATCTTAACCTTATTATAAATATTACAATGTTTAATAACCTTTTTAATTACTTAACGTAATTTTAAAAAGTCGTACTTTTTTTATAATTATCGGGTAATCTTAAAGATTTCTTAATATTTATGTTACAAGTTTTCGTAAAATTCCCTTACGAATTGTTCTTATTAATTCTTAAAAACATAAATTTTGTTACGTTATAATAACTAATCTTTTAACTAACCTTTTAATTATTAGACCTTTTTCTTTTCGTTCGTATCGTAAAAACTTCGAAACCGTATTAAAAGGTCGGAAGTTAATTCTTTTAAGATTTCGCATAACTATACAGTATTATCCTTATTGTACTGTAATATCTGCATATTTCCTTTAGAAACTTTAGGATTATAATCGCCTTTATAATTAAGAATATCCGCCTGGATGTTTTTTTTTCCTTTAATATGATATATTTTAAAGTTAAACCTTAATAAGAAAATTATCCAAGTTTTATATCGTTTATTTAATTCTTATATGTTTATAAATCGGGTATGGTTTTTATAATCGGAATAAATATTAAAAGGTTTTTTTGGTTCCGTTAAAAAAATTCTATTCTTTAAAAACGTTAATAATTGCTAACAGTTTTTTATCATAAATCGAATATCTAAGTTTTGCATCTCGAAGTACCGTTAAGTAATAAGCTATTAGGTACCATTTATCGTTATTTTCTAGTTGTTTTAAAATGGCATTTAATGCGTAATCTAAGATATCCGTCTTTAGACGTTTTCTTTTATTTGCATTATGTAGTCTTATTATAGGTCCACTAATAATTACGTCCTTTAAGGTTTGGAATACTTTTTTACATTTTTTAAATGTTTAAATTTCTTATTAACGTACTTTTTGATAATAAGTTTCGTTAATAGTTTAACTATATTTTCGTATCCTTTAATTAAGCTTCGTACGTAACCCGTAAATCCTAAGATTTGCCGAATGTTGGTAACGGTCGCCTTATTAGGGATAAACCAGTTTTTAACTGCTTTTATCTTAAAGTGTTAAATCTGAATTTAGCCGAAAGTAAGTATATATCCTAGAAAATCTAGCTTTTATATATACCATACGCTTTTAGCTGGGTTAATTCGGATATTTACCTTATTTAAGGTTTGGAATACTTAAGCCATATATTATTTATGCTTTTTTAAAATCTTGGATCAAATAAAAATATTATCGCAGTAAATAAATATAAATTTATTTAAATACTTCCGTAAAGAAATTATAATTAAGCGTTAAAAATTAACGGAAATATTAATAAGTTTTATAAGTATTATTCGGTATTTGTAAAGTTTATGTATCGTTTTAAATGCCGTTTTCCGTTCTTCTTTTTTAGCCACTTTAATACGGTAATAACCGTTTCGAAAATTAAATATAATAAACCACTTAATTTTTTTAAGGTTCTTGTTTAGTATATTCATAAAGGTTAAAAAGTATTTATTCTTAATCGTAATATTATTTAATTATTTATAATTAATACCTTTTTTAAAAACTAGGTTTTCGTTTTTGTTAATCTTTTATTTTCCGTCTTTTATTTTTGTACCATAAAGACGGGATATCTAGTAGGAAAATTAAAAGATTAAATATATTCTTTTTTAAATCGAATTAAATAATTTTCCATAAAGCTTTTAACTTTTTAAGGTTTATATAGTAAATCTTGTAAAGTTTAGGGTAATGTCCTTTCTTAATAAGTATTCGATAATCTTATTAACTATATAATGGTAATTCGTAATCTTCTTTATCCTTAAATAATTTCTTAAATTCTTAATATTCAGGTGGTATTATTTCTGCTTGGTTTAGAACTTATACTTTTTTAATAATATAACAAACCTTTTATTTGTCCTTTTCGGGTAGTTTTCTTTTATCCCTTTAAGAAAGCGTTTGGTATTTTTAGTTAATATTTGGATGGTTAGTCCTGAGCTACGGCATTCCCAAAATAATATTATATCCAAAGATGTCGGCAATATTTAACGAAATTCGTTCTTGATATTTTTGGATCCAAACGGAAAGTTTTTCCGTTTTTTATAAAACTCGTCCGTTCTTATATTTAGATAAGCTTTTATTTATTATACGTAACTTATAAAACTTTAGTTTATATTTCCAAGAAAGTTAATATTTTTTTGCCGCCGCGGAAAAAATAAAATTACTTTCTGATTTTCAGTCGATCATAGCTTTTAATATACTGTTTTTATATTAAAAGAGAATTTCGATCTAGTTACGTAATCCCTTTACCGCTTTGCATAAAGTCTTATAAGTTAAGACTTTTCGATACCTTATTTTGAAAGCCTTTAACGTTTTTTAATTTATAATAATATCCAGCCTAAAAAAGTTTTTATTTACGTACCTTTCGAATAGCGTATTTAATACATTAATCGTTTTTATATTTAAACCACGTTTTCTTGCCATATCTGCATTCGGAGGTAACCGTTTTCTTCGGGTTCGATTTTTAACTTTACATCCTTTAAATTATAAAATTAAAAGTATGGATTTTCGAAAAAGGTATTTTAATATTTAAAAGTTCGTATTAAATACAAAGCATCGAGAAATAACATAAACATTTTTACGATATAACTTTTTAACTTTATTTTACTTTAAGATATAAGTAACAAGATTTAGGATATTTTGGCTATCGGGAAACTTTTAGACATTTATATTCGTCGTTTGGTCCAGTAAATATTTCTTCGTTCCATCTAGGCCAAAAGTTATTATCTTTTTTGGTTTTAAAATAAATAAGATAATCGTCGACGTAACAAACGGTAAAATGTAATAACTTATACTAGTTTTCACGAGATCTAGTATATACCGTACATTAAGAAAGTTCGCAAAGCTCCGGAAATAACTATCCGTAATTGTTAGCGTTAAGTCGGAATTAACTATTTTTGTTATATAATTCGCATTTTTGTACGTTAAGATGGTAACAATATCCTAATTCTATGGTTATCCTAGAAGTTATTTATCTGGAATAATACTTAGAAGTTTTAACCTTAGAATCCTGGCAAATAAAATAATTTTCGTACTTTAAAATATCGTTCTGGATTTAAGTAATAGTAACAATAATAAATTCTGGCTAGAAGGAAATCGAACTAACTTTTTTCTCTTCCTTTTTTACCTTACTATCGGTTTTTTATTTAACCGCTTTAGCCTTTTTTTAAGGTTAAGGAATCCGTTTTTTTTAAAGTTCCTTTTGACGGAAAAGCGATATTTACTTTTAAAATATCCCTTTTTGCCATAATTAAAACACTTTATATCGGACTTATATTTTTTAGGCTTTTTCGAAACAGTACTTATTTCCTTTTAAGGCTTGCCCTTATCCTTCCCAATTCGGTTACCATAATTTTTATCGTTATTTCGTTTGTTAATTTCTTTTTTTTCGAGGTACCGGTTAAAAATGCGTCGGTTAGTAATAATTACTTTATCGGTATATTTTTAAAAGAATCCTGCTTTACCTATTCTATATATTTTATTTTTAACTTCAGGTTTTAAGCTATTATAAAAGGGATAAAATAACGCGCTTTCGGGTAAACTGGAAATTACGGCTAAGCGGTTAAATGCCGTCGTATATTTTGCTACTAACTTAGTTTAACAAAAAAGGTATAATTGTTTTATTACGTGTTATTCCTTATTTAAATTTCTAATTATAATTTATATTCGGTCTTCGAAATATTAATAATTATTAAAGATGTAATTAATAATATCTAAGGATTTCTTAAGGTAATTTTCCAGTTAATCTTTCATAATTTGTTCGAACTATAAAAAGATTCGTCCAGCTAGCAGTTAAAAAATGGCCATTATCTTTTAATAATTTTCCGTTAGGGAATTTTAATAAAACTTACGGTAAGTTCTAACTTAGACGAAAAATCCTTCTATATTTATAGTTTCGTTATAAGGCTTTAGGATAATTAGTTTATAACCTTTAATCTCCGGCATTCCGTAGTAATTAAAAGGTGGAATAATAGCTTCGTAATATCGATTAAGGCCGAATAATAAGGGTATTAAGGTTCTTTCCTTTATTCCTCGGGTAGGTTAAGCCATCCTTTTTTTAGAGGGTTAAGGTTTTTCTTTTTTATTTCTTTTTAAGGCTTGGATTTTGCGTAACAGGATTTCCATTTTCTCTTTAAGGGAAAGCTTTTTCTTTTTTTCTTTTGGGCCTTAAAATTTCTGGACCTTTAGTTTTTCTTCCTTTTCCGAATTTCCCTGGATTTTAATAATGCCCTTTAAAGCCGGGGTTAGATGCTAGGTCTGGGAAAAAGAAGGATTTCCCTTACCTTCAATTATAGGGGGCATAATGTTATTAATTAGTTAAAGAACTTCTTCGATAAGGGGTAAATTGTTTAATCTGGTTATTGATTTTTTATTAACTTGTAACGGGGACCGGGTCTATTATCTGTTTTTTAAACGTCGTTTTGTAATATCCTCTTTATTAAGTTTAAAAGAACTTATGCTTAATTAGGGTTAAAATTATCCGTCGGCTATTAATTAAGGAACTATCAAAATGTAACGAACCTGTTATATATTTACCTGGAAGTATAAGCAATATCCGAAATAAGGTTGTGATTTACAGGTAACAATAGGGCAAAAAATGATTTACTTAGGGGTTTATTCGTTAAAAAGATTTAAAGACTTTTCCTTTAATTAAAGAACGGTACAGTTATTTCTTAGTTGAAAGCTTAGATTGATAGTTAAGGAGCGCAACTAAGTAGGTCCTATCTACGTAAGGAATTTTGTTTATATATATCTAATTGCCTTTTAATAAGTGTATCGTGAATCTGTATAATCCATATGATTTGGTCCTAAATTATCCAGATTAACCAGATTACCTTGAGAGCTAAGTCTCACTTTCCGAGGTTTACCCGTGACGGGCACGAGCCAAGCCTCGAAGGTTGGTCTCTCCAAGACAGGAACCTCTGTTCCTGTAACAATACGAAACAAAAAAAATCCTAGACATACGCAAAAAAAATGGACTAACCGAATACCTAATTAAATAAAAAACCTACCCGGATTCCGAAAATACCTGGAAACTTACCAAGAATTTTATAAACGCCTAGCGCCTATTAAGGAATTTTCACCAGCAAAACCGGCAGCGTTTAAAATAGCTTCCTAACCAGGGTCCGCCGGAAAAGGCCAGTTAACGGTTTTAGGACCAAACAAGTTCGTTACCCCCGCGACCTAAACAGTTTACGCGGCGGCCTTCACCTTAACCTTTTTCTATTCCTTTAACTTATTTAATAATTATTACCTACGGTTAATTATTTCGATACCTTTAATACAAAGAAACTTTTATTACTAGCATAACTACTGAAAACGGGAAATAACTTTATTTATATCCCTTTATAACTAAAAAAGACGCTTTTCGGCAAAAGCTTCTTTATGTTTTAACCGTTTTTTTTTCAGAAGATATTACGTAAAGAATTAATTAAAATACCCGAACTATTATATTCCCGCTCATGACGAATATAATTCTGGTAACGAACTATATTTTCCGCCATAATACATTTTTCCTACCGAACGAAATACGCAAAATAAAGCATAACTTCGAAATTAAAATTCTCGATATTAAAGGATAACTTTTTATGCTCCTTTTTCTGATCAAAGCGCTATCGCGGCTTAACAACTTTTTTAATAATTCCCTTAAGCATAATAAGTATAAAAAGAAAAGGAAAAACTTACCAAATTTAAAAATCTTTAAAGGTAAAAATTATAAAAGGGAAAAATCGTATTGCAAATTAATACCTCACCAATTTAGGCGTACGGTCGGGATAAGACTTAAACTTTACCGACCTGGATTACGTAATATAAATCCGAATGGATAAATAAATTTAAAGGAATTCATGTATCTAAATGAAACGAATCCGAAAGGATCCCCGGATTTATAAAAATCCTAATTCACTTATATAATACGGATCCCGATTAATTTATGGATCTAAATAAGTCCAAGCCAGGATATATACGCTTATTATTACCATAATTTAAATAACTTTAGTTTGTAATATAATTTGGTTATCTAGATTACTTTTAACAATTTGCTATTACTAAACGTAATTATTATTTATCCCATTATTTAGTTTCCTACGACATTACTGCTAACATTAACCGTACAACTAGGTTTAATAGTTGTGTTAAACCCCATAGCCGTCATAATTTACCTCATCAAGATCAGGCCCTATTTTTGAGGTTGTGGCTGCGCCTGCGGCGCAGTTGTGGCTAGGGCTCTTCAAAAACCTATAGCTTTAAGTACCGCTCTACAAAAGACCCATAAAAAATACAAAACCTTAAAAACAGGGCCTGATGGCAAGTTGTGATTTTTTGGCCTTATTGTGTACGTTCTTATATAAAATTTTAAAATTTTTTCTTACAAACCTTTAAATAAAATAATACTTAAAATTAATTATAAAATGTTAAAAAAAATTATAATTATACAAAATTTTGGAAAAGGTTCTTTAACGGTATATATAACTTCTTAATTAGGGTTATTTTAGCGGAAATGTTTAAGATTTAAATCAAAATTCTCATTTTGTACATACCTTCCAACCGGAACGCCCTTATGGCTGCGATAACGTAACCACCGCATGCAACATTTTGCCATAAACCTTCCAAGGGTAATGTAGTATGGGAGAAGCCCGTACAGCTAGTTTTTTAGCCGTACGGGTTATGGTTATTACGTCGCAGCTAAGAGGGTGTTCCGGTTAATTAAGTCCGGGACCTTCTCAGAGTTACGACGTAACAACCATAATCCGTACGGCCGAAAAAATTGATATACGGGCTTGTCCTATACAGAATATACGTGGGAAACCCGGTGCACGATGATGCGACCGATGGTTGTTGCGTTGCAGCCATAAGGGCGTTACGGTCGCCCATTTCCTAGCTTTAAACCTAACCATATTAGCTATAATTACAATCCAAAAAAGTCGAAAAAAAAATTATATTTATATTAACTTATCTTCGACGCGTATAAACAATATTAAACGTACCGAACTTAAATTAGGTCCAGAATAATTCTTTTTATTTTAAAAGGTTAATTTTATTCGAATAAATAAAAGGAATTATGAAGAAATTCGACGATTTTGGTAAGGATGTACAGAACGAGACCCTTATTCGCACAACTACAACTTAGGCCTCGCTGGCTCGTTACGGGGATTTGGGATTTGATTGGTTAATTTTTAGCGTAATACAGCAGTACATTAGAAAAAAAATGAGCCAGCGAGGCCTGAGCTAGCTGAGGTAAGGGCCGATCAGTAGGTGACCTTTCCGTATATGGGGTGCGCTAAGCACCCCCCAGCTAGCTGACACAATGAAGTAAGCTAGCTGACAATAGCACACCTAGCTAGCCTGACGGCCGTTACACTTTGATCGCATGGCTGCTTGGTGACGTACCATGTCTGGGTTTCGCATCCTGGTCCCCCACGAAACGCAAATAGGGCATGGGGTTTTATGCTTGCGGGCTGGACGGTTGCCGACCTAATTTGGCTTAGCCTTAGTTTAAGGCAAGCAAATTTATTAGAAAGAAGCAAGGTATTACGGCCTGGCCCCAGTAACGGACGGCTTTATACAAGCACGCAGTTAATTGCATCAAAAGCAACCAATCACCAGTCTTTTGCCTTTTGCCGCAGCGGTGTAGCCGTTATAGTAATGCCCGAAAGGTCCCTAACGCACTGGGTAGGTTCTGTCGCGCACGGCTGCACCGAAAGACATATTGTTAAGTGTAAGATTTTGGCTTGCTACCTAACTGACAGGTTCTGTATAGACTAATCGCGGGGTCTGCGAAGATACCCGGCTAACTGGTGCTTCCCGGCAAATTTTTCTTTGAGCACGATAATGGTGGGGTGACGTACAGTAGGTGTCCTGGGTTCCTGCATTCGCGCGGGCCGAACATGAAGGTTAAACTTAAACATGTAGCTGCCACGTGGCCTTAAGAACCACCTCGCGTTCTGATAGCCGGATTTGTCTGTGAACAAAGACATCTCCTTAATAAAGAGAGTAAAAGGTACGCCACTGACTTCTTATACTGAAATTTTGGACAAAGCAATGCCAGATGAAGACTTCGGGATTCAACAAATGTTGCGAATGGGATACAACGGTTCACAAAAGAACTAAACACTAGCAATCAGGATTGGTATACACGATGAACTCTTCAACTAAGACTTATCGCTGTGACTGTCCACGCCATCGTTCACCACAATTGTAGTCTCAACCGTCTTTGTAATACCATGCTGGTCAGGATTTGTGGTTAAATATATCTCCGAGCCAGTGCTGCCTCTACGAGCTGGCGCATCTTTCCCCAACTTGCTCAAAAATGTGTTGCCCGACTTCGATTCTGGGGCGCTGCCACTGATGACAACGCGGGAGGTGCCGTGATGGGTTGGGTTGGATTTGTGACCGCTGCTCCCGTACCAACCATCTCCTCGCCCAGCTGCACCGCTGCGCACAACCTTAGAGATTAAAACCGCCATTAGGAGTTCGATGTACAGTTTGACGATGTATGCTAGAGGGGCAAATTGGACGTATCTTCACGGACGAAGTTAGTTGATTGCTTGTGGGAGCATTAAGGATAGAACAGCTGCTGCAGTCGTAAACTCACAAGTATGGGTCTGGCAAGCTCAAAAAGCCGAGGAGCAGAATATCCATAGACGTAGAAATGACCACAATTCCAGCATTGAAGTTGAAGAGCCTCCAATACTTGCTCAGCCCGTCCGCAATCAGGCGGAAACGAACCAGATATAAGAAGTATAAGTTAAGTCCCAAGTCAAGGACAAGGAAAAAAGACTTCTCGGCTTTTTCGAACATGTGGTTGACCATAATCTGGTAAGGTGTAGCTGATGGCATCTGCGCGGTAGTCCAGATGTAGCAAACTGCGATGTTAATGCAGCCGATAGCAATCACTAGACTCCATTTGAGCTTCTTGGCTGTGCGCTTGTTGGTCATGATCAAGGAGATGCGGTTGGCAATGATTTGTGGCAGGAGTTGTGTCTGGATTGCCCACAGCGCCACTGCAGATTTATTAGTCTCAGAACTTCTCGCAGTAATCTTATTTTTGGTCGTAATTACCAGTAGCCAAGTAGAACCCAAGACTGGATATCTTTATTAGCATTGACCTTGCGTGCGATGACCTAGCGACTTGGATTCACCTTCCCGGAATAATTTCATTCAGGTATAGAAATGTGACGAGGGCGAACACAAAATTTACCCATGCCTCTACCCATATCATATATAAGTAGGCGTTTGCAAGGCTTCGTGTGCGGCTCCATATACCCCGAGTCTGTTGCAAAGTCTTCGCAAAAGTAAACACAAAGACGCCCAGAAAGAGGCCGAAGTATATAGAAGCGAGATCCATGCTGAAGTCATGAAGAGAGTACAGCAACAGCACAGCGAGGTGGACATGAAAACACAAACCGCGACCCAAAGGCTGGAAAGAGGCAGTGGAAGAAGAGAATGCCCAAGTGGGAGAGTCGCGGGGAGTTAAGTATTTAGAAGCTTATGCAAAGATGGAGTTTTGCCCCTGCCGAGAGCGGCCTCTCCGTCGCCCTAGGCATCCCGATAATTAAGATCAACGCCCTTCGTGAAGGCGGCGTCCATTTTTGCGACCAAGTATGCAGGACTGGTTCAAATTACAAGCTTCTTGGTGGGCATCCAAACCGCGATTCAGCGGTCGGAAACTCGATTCGCCAAGCGGCCGAGGAGCTGTCACGGAACCACCCCGATTGCATATCCTTGATAAGTAGACCTTGACCTCAAATTCGTCTCTAGGTCGCAGGGATAAACTGACGATATCATGTCCGCAATACGTCAGAAACGGGCGCCACTAGCACGTGGTTATCTTTACGAGTCAGTTAGCGCCTCTATAGTCTTCAGTAGGGAAGACACTATCCTGCACCATTGCTGTGACAGGCCCGACTAGACTCTTTCAGTCCATAGGCCAGTGCAGATCACCCCCGGACTTGGATGGCTCTTGCCAATGATCTCTTGGGGTTGACTTGACAAGAGATCGCTGAAACCTAGGTTTGGAATTAACTTACTTCAGCTAGCTTAGGCCTCTCTTAGCTCTTTTTTGTCTCTTTAAAGTTAGTTAAATACCACTTTATAACGCTAAGTATTAACCTGCATACGTGAAGGCTAACGATATAGGCCTTACAAGTTTGTTTAAATATTTTAAAAGCAGCTAAAAAGGCACAAGGCAGATATAAAGGAATAGTTAGCTGTATATATAAATCTTTAAAATTAGCACCAACCAATCCCTAACCAGGCCCTTAGTCATGGAACATATATACGCCGATCAGTAGGTGACCTTTCCGTATATGGAGTGCATTTCGCACTTTTGACTAGCTGACAAGTTACGCCAGATTTGTGCATTCAGTATGTGACTCCTGGCAATATATTCATAATTGCTTGATATGTACGAAACTAGGAAACGGTGACCACACTGATTATAATGATCCACTAATATAGGGCTCCAGCGATTCGGAAAAGGATCAACGTTATTTCGTATGATTGCTACCCAACAGAAAGGAGGGCCCTTCTCTGCGACAGAAAGCTCAGTATTTGATTCGATTTCCATGCTTAACCTATACCATTGCGTTCCCGGGGGATCTAGCCAACTGTGGGCGATAGGGAAATACCAGAGCCTTCTTACAGTCGAAGGCGTGTTGACTGGCTGGACAATCCTAGGCGCAAAGCATGCAACTGGACTTTATAACGGCGCTGGCGTGTTTAGTAACCTAGTGGACACTGAGTAGGAATTCGTTACCGGGCTTAATTCGGAACTCGTGGAATTCGAGACGTGGCTGGTGGGAATGGTATTGCTATTCAGGGCAAAAGGCCCCAGGCGCTGGCATGTAGCAACTGTAAAAACTAAGGAGTTGGGGTGAAAGACTTTGACTTATTCTAAAACCTACTGGCCTGGAGACTTTCTGGCCCCCAATCATCACTTAATCGTGTCGTAATTGCCAGCTCATGACCGAAGAAACAAATCTGCGCCATAAAATGGAGAGAAGGCTTCCACCCTGTTGCCCGAGTTTGCGCTAAGAACAGTAGCCTTCCGCTTAATTCTCTTCCCTTTACTGAAAAGTCAGTCCATTGACTTGCAGACCTTTGCAGGCATCACCTCGGGGTGTGAACACCAAATAGGGCCCATCATGTTCTCCGGCAATAACATCGTAGAGCTGATACTCGTCCCGGCGTCCCCTTGAGTCCGTGCGACCGGGTGCTCCGCCCCCAACTTCCCCCAACTGCCCTGGTGCGAGCTTGAAGTCGAAATACCACAGTGACTTTGCAACGACTAGGCTCGACTCCAGGTAGGCCATCGCCTTGCCTGCACACCCACGGTAACCTATGGAAAAGGGGGTGAACGCTTCGCGCATAAGATTCCTCTGTGACTCCGGCGTCTCAGATGACAGCCATCTCTCAGGCCGAAACATATAAGGATCCGGAAAATATTTTTCATTGTGGTGAAGAGTATAGATGTTAGCCCCCACCTGGGTCTGTGGGGGGACTAGGTGGCCGTCGATGATGAGTGGCTTATCCTTCTCATCTGACGCCAGCTCCCTCCAGAGGGTACCAGGTACTGGCGGGGCTATACGTAGCGCCTCGTCGATGCAAGCTCGGAGATAGTGACAGTTCGACAACTGGGTCCCACTCTGGATCTCTGAAGCGCTGGTGAAGGTCTCGCGAATTTCGTTGGCTAGCCTCTCGTAACATCTCCTGTTATGAGCTAAATAAAAAAATAGGGCACAGATGCCGGCGGATGTTGAGAAGGCACCTTGTTCAACGGGGCATGAGTTAGTTAGGGACTTTTAAGCAACAGGATGACCTTAGACGTACCTGCGGGAAAGAACGAGATTGCTTCGGTCCATATGTCACTCACTCGGATACTTTCCCCCTTGCTGCTAGCTTCCGAGACGATGGAAAATAGATCATGCCTTACATTCTTTTCCTCAGCTAAGCGTGTCTTGATCATTTTCTCCAACAGGCGCTTGTAGCGCTCTCATGTATCGTTGGTGAAGTAGGTCAAAAGGGAGAAGAGGCGCAGTTGATGTAGTCGGAACCACTGCATGCGCGTGTTCGCTAGATGGTTGGCACGGAACATGCCCGGAATCATGAAACGATAGGTTGGATCGATTTGAAGGTTTAAGGGAAAGCCCAGGGAAAGAAGTGCAATTAGATCGCAAGCAAGGTATGTTACTCGATCCGTAACGTTAACGGGCGTAGAGCCTTTAGACGACAAAAACAGGAGCTTGATGAATAGATCGATCTGTGCTCCCATGGTAGGCTCGAAAACACGCATTGAGCGCTCGTTGATAGCTGAACCCACCACTTTGCGTTTAGTACGATGTGGCTCCTTATGTATCACTGTAAATAAGCTATAAACACCAGGAGCTTGCAGGATGGCGGAGTTGACGTAGGATTTCACAAGCTTGTCGTTATCGTAAATGTCTTGGCAATCGAAAGTATTAGTTCTGAGACCGGATAACATGCAGTACACCGACACACATACCGTGAAGGGCCTTGGACGAATTGAAAAGGAGCTTGTTTGGACCGTGCCGTATCACAGGACCATAAGTCGAATGGTCCTCCATGGAGGTCAGGTGAAGACGCTTGCGGAATGAAAAGTACCCATTGTAGGCGTCTGAGAGCTTGGCGGCGAGAGGCCCCGGATAGTCCCTCAGAGGGTGAAATAGGAGACGATAACTGAAAACCACTAGTATCTTTCAAGATTCTCTGTTAGTGATGGCCATCAAAGCCGCTAAGTTTTATGGAAGGGTTTCCTACAGATGTCGTAAGCAGAACAACGACATACGCTGCAATAGACCGGACGACGCCCACGAAATCCATGCTGAAGGGATGAGTACTTTGGTAAAGGCGGTTTGGTGAAGTTGAGCTACGCTCGGAATGAGATGGAAAGGCGTGGGTGCAAGAGAAAATATTAAAAGGCTGTTGGTGCTAGAGATGCCAATACCGCCTGGCGACTCTTTTGTGTTGGTTGAGCTCGCAGATGCAACCAAACTCCAAGTACGATACTATTGGATGGCCACGTAACCTGCATATGGGCAGTGAGTCGGTTTGCATGCAGCTCCAAGGGTGTTTGCAGGGCCGAAAGCGAAGTTATTGCAGAAGCGCCAACCACCCAGCACAAATATGGATGCAAACATGTCGCATATCAAGATTGATGCAGTCAGTGCACTCACTACCTTGGTACCTTCTTATAGGCCAGAATCAGACTCGTAAATTCGTTGTTGCATGTATCTAGGTATTATGAAAATGCCGAATTGGCCGTTGAAGTTAATATCCGCACTTTTGTCGTTTGACAGGTACACATTAATTGTGGCACACTTTTGTCCTGTCAGTGTAGCAATCATTTCTGAATGAGGATGATGATGGGACATAGATTATGGGCGGTGCGAGGGGCCAAGCGCATGTCACAACCGCAGCTGGAGACGCCTTCGAACTTCACGGGTTATCGGATCCATTGGTTTAAGCATAAGAAAATGAACGAACATTTCTCTAGCATCAGACCACACCCCTATTGCCTATGGGAAATTTCTCCACTTTTATCAACCTAGAACCCCTTAAGCCATCACGGCTGGCGCAAAATGTGCTGCAGACGCAAAAAATCCTTCCGTAGCAATTTTGTAACAACGCGTGTCCGCTGTTATTGTTCTGCTTATTCTTTTTGCTGTGTTTCCGTGCCTTCTCGTTGATATGCCATTCATCTTCCATTTTGGTGTTGTGATCAGCGCGTTAACAATAATAAGAGAACTCGCGGAATCTTATGAACAAACCATGGGTGGGATATTAAGCTTCGACCTTTCCTTCCTGTTTTCCTTTATGAGGGCGCTAGTGCTGCCGGAAGAGAGTATAGTACACGCCAACCCCACGAACCGCGCTACCAGCGCGAGTTTCGGATCTGCAGGGTATTCCCGTCAGCACAGCAACAACAATATGTAATAGGGGGATTTGAGAGATACTCACCCTTTTTGAGTACATCAGCGGCCGCGAAACTTAAGCCCCCGACTAGATTGGAAAATGCGATGGTGAACTCGAGCGGAGCGCCCCCGGCGTCGTCAACCTCGCCCTTTCTCTCGACAATCAGTGCGGACACGCTGAAGATCGAGCTGCAGAGCTGGCCCACACCAGCCAAATATGGCGCGGCCAAGTCCACCTCTCGGGACTTCATGCGAAGCCCGCCGATAAAGAAGAGCATTGCGTCTATGGACCAGCTGCCCATGCGCAAGCGGAAGACGGGCGGGTTCTTGTCTTGTGCTCCTGCGAGACCCCAGTAGTAGGGAAAGGTCATGAAGGCGCTGGCGACGTCGAGACCAACCAGAACGAAGGGGATCACTTCGGACGCCTTCGGCCGCTCTTTTCTAAGAGCAGCGCCACCGTTGCCGCTGGGGTAAGAGGGCAGGGTGGTCAGGTCAAGGCGAGCGACGGGGATAGGGGAGCTGAATTTGCTCAACTGACCTGCTTTGTCACGGATGGAGAAATCGGAACGGGAAGGCGAATGCGCGGGACGGCTCGCGGCCGGTGTGGAGGATACGTTGTCGTCGGCGCCGACGTCCAAAAAGGTGAGCACTGCGGAGACGATGCGGATGGCAACTTCACAGGAGCCTAGGCCCGTGTCGAGGTCGAGCTGGCTGTCGGTGGGCCCAATGTCTTCTTCACTTCGGCCTGCGCCACGGATGCTAGCAGGTATGCCTGATATCGCCGCCGACAGCGACGCGTCCAAGTCGGCGCCGTCAAGGGTCATGATCTTGCTGTCCCCGAACATGGTCTTGTACGTGGCATTGGCTGGGACGGCTATCAGTAGCCCTATGACGTTCAAGATTGTCAGGTCCGACCCCGTCAGGCCCTTGTATAGCGCCGACAAGACCGGAAGCTCGATTTGCTGGTTCAGCAGGCTCCGAAGGTCGCTTAGCAGGCCGGCTCCAATCTCGATGACGCCGACGGCCAGCGCCTTGATCATGTCGAGCACGTCGAGCACGATGTCGGCGCCCAGCTTCTGGAAGACGTCGCCGACGCTGAGTTCGCCCGTGCCCTTCCACAGCCGAGAGATGTTGTCCCACGCATTGATGAAGATGTCGCCAAATTCCTTGGCGAGGTTCCGGAGTGTTTCCAGCAGGGCGTCGACGATGGCGCTCCCCGTTATAGAAGACGGTCCGGATGGCAGGAGACCGAGCATAGCGCCGCCGTGCGAGACCTGGTAGTTCATGTATTCGCCCTCCGCTGACCCGCCCGCATCCAAGATGTCCGTGCCGGCCTTCTTGACATCGTCCTGGGTGATCTTTTGCTCCAGCGCTGCGTCCGGGTATGTTATCTGCTTCAACACCTCTCTCAACTCATCAAACCACGCCTCAGCCTTGCCTGCCAGCGTGTCAAGGTGCTTCGGCGCAGCGACCAGCCCGCGATCGACAAAGCCCACAATAACCTTCTGCGTAGCAAGGATGCCCTTCCAGTCAAACAGATACTCGATCCACGTGATCAGCTTGTCCAACCCGCCCAGCATGCCTTGCATAATGCTGTCGATAACCTGGACGCACCCGATGAGGGCATCGATGCCGATGCGCATGAAGTTGGGCAGGCCAGGGATCTCGAGAAGAAAGTACAGCCCGTCAAGCGTGACCTCGATAGCCCAGCTGGCGACCTTCTGCGCCGTGCCCACTACCCAGTGCAGCGCGTCAAAGAAGAAATCCCTGATCTTGCGACGCGCGTCCCTGAATCTCTCGACGTTGACGCCCGCGATGATAGTGCCTGATGGGCCGGGCCCGCCCGCCCCCAGCTGGGGCTTGTGTGAGCTCCGGCCACGCCTAGGCCCAACCACCAGCCGGCTGTCTGTGCCTTTTGCCGCTAAACGTCGTGCGGTCGTCTCCTGGGCCTTGAGCTTTCGGCGCTGCGCAGTCACTTCCTTGATCCCGGCAGCCACGGCATCCAGATTCGCGTTCGATACCCCTGGGTCGCTGACCAGCTTCTCTCCTGACGGCAGCCGAGCGCTTCCAAGGTGGACCCCTGTCTTGATCGTCTCCAGCTTCTCCCATATCTTGTCCGACGGGTCGATGTAGATATCTTGGTCCAGAAAGCCCGGGTAGTCGCCCCCAGGGTTTGACAGGGTGAAGATGTCCGACGTAAGGTCATCCGCCGGCGTCAGCAGCGTCAAGGTGCCTAGCACGTCCGTCATGACGAGCACGCCCGTCGGGCTGGTCGTGATGTCTCTCCCATTCACCGTGATCTGGCTATATCCTGCGGTGGACAGCAGGACGGGTTGGTTCGCCACGCGGTCGCCGTTGGGGGCGGTAAAGGTCACGCGGCTCATGTACCCCTTGAGCTGGACGTTCTCCGTAAGGCTGGGGATGGCAAACGGCACGCGCTTCCAGATGCCATCGATAGAATCCTGACAGAGCAGTTCCAGCCCGCCGGTACCTTTGGACACGATGACCTGCTGCGTAAGGCCGTCCGGGGAGATGAACATTGAGAACACGCCACCTTCGAAATCTGGGATCAGCGGAATGTCGTCCACGGGGTCCTGGAAGACGAGGTTGTCGGTGACGCCGTAGGTCAGGCCGCGCGCCGTGTTGGTCACGAAGATGGTGAGATTCACCCCGGCCTGGCCGATGAACAAGTTGTCTATATTGTTGAAGTCGTCCTCGTACGAGACCTTGCGTCCTACCGCGCCGCGCTGCATGGCTTGGTTGGCGGTCCAGTAGAAGAGCCCGTTGCCGCCGACGACCAGGGAGCTGTAGCCGTCGGCATCGATGAAGGTGGAGCACGTTCTGGCACCTTCGGGGCAGCTCAGGGCAACGTCGAACTGGTAGCCCCTGATACGATCCGTGGTGGAGAACAGCAGGCGTGTTTCCCCTTTCACACGGTAAATGGAAAAGTAACCCTTTCCTACAGGGAGCGTCGCCGGAGCAATGTCGAGCATATCGGAAGCATTTTCTGGAAGCTCGAAATCGTACATGAGCTTGAACGATTCCATGCCCTCCGCGATGCGGACACGAGCTAGATCCTGGGAAGAGTTTATCTTCCTGACTTGCTTGAATTCCAGAATGACTTCAGGGTAACCTGTACGAGACGACTTTGCTCCCATGTAGATCTTCGAAATGGTAGAAAGTGCCTTGGAGGTGTCGCTCCACGGCATGAGCAAACCATTCAAGTCGAGCGACTTGTAGTCTTCCTCGACGTCAATCACCAAAGGGCTGAAGGGTCGGGCCACATGGAGTGTGGCTGAGCCATCTTTGTTCTCCGTCGCAAATGCAAGGTAGACTAAGTCAGTCGCGTCGTCCTGGACGCAGTCGAAGGCTATCACCCGGTCGTGGGGCATGCCAAAGGCGTTGCTGAGGTTCACCAGGGTGCGGGCGCCGCTCGAGTTCTCCTTGATGGTGAACAGGTCGCCATTTGTGCCGGCGCTGAATAACATAGGCAGTCCAAACTCATCCCGGACCGTGACAAATCGGCGTGAACTGGGAACGGGGACGGCCGCCAGATGGAGGTCCATCAGCTCCGATGTGTGGTTGACGGAGGCCATTGTGTGATGTAGAAATAGTCAATGAATACCAGATAGGGGATTGGAAGTAGACCAGGGTGTGAATTATAACAAGAGGGAGGAAGAGATCTCGACAATGGCCAGTTCATATATGTCCTCGCTGTTCACTAACGGGTATTGTTAGAGCAGCACATGTAAGCCAGCTTCAAAAGCCAGATATTCTTTCACGTGCACAGGCTGACAATGGAACGATCACATGGTTCTTTTGATATATAGATAGGCGAACTTCCACATGCAGCCAAGAACAAACCTAGCTCAGCTTCGACGGACATTCACGAATTGGTAGAGTTCCAACAATGTGGCGTCAAGCACCTATCCGGGGCTTAAAACGGTCCTCAACGCTCTCTGGGTGGTCGCGAGGGTTGGCGTACGCGTCAATGGAGTCATACCAGCACTAAAGCAATAGAGACCGTGTGGTCGGCTGCGCCTTTCTCTTCGTCATCGTGAGGTATAGAGACAGAGCTTCTACCTCATTCGTAAACCTAAATGGTTGGGCGTCGACTTCCATATTCTTGGACTACTGGTTAGTGGACAAGCTCAGTATGCATCAAAACGTCTCTGGCACGGGCCTAATACACTCTGACAGCCATTATATTGCTCTAGGTCTCGTCCTGACTTGTACCCCAGCTCTCAGACAAAGCCATTGCACAACTCCGGCTCATCTCAGAATTGACACTGTCCCTCAGATCCAGCCATACCTTCGCTCACACGCCATCATGTCAGACATTGAAAAAACAGTTCTGAAGTCTCTCAAAGTTGAGATTCGCAAGAACCCAGACCTTCTGTCTTCTTTCGGGCCTAGAGTCAGAAACGAAGCCAAGCGAATCCTCGAAGAGGCCGCCGAGGACGATTCGGATCCAGATATCGACGAGGGCCACGATGAATCCGATGAGGAGCCCGAAAGTGCTCACCTCTCCACAGCGCCGGCGGCCCGGCTTGCAGCTACCATGGCCGTGCTCGCAGCAGCTGACGGCAACGGCGACACCACTACTGGAGACCTGAAAAAACTAGTCGTTTCCTTGCCTAGGGATGCGACGATGTTGAAGCTCAAAGGAGGCGGCAGGATATCAATGGTGCTCGCACTCACCCAGGAGTACATCAACAGCCGGCTGCAAATCCGTCACAATATCACACCAGCTATGCACACCATTACCGCGAAGCTAGACAATGGCTCGAGACTCGATGCTGAACTCCTGGCTCCAGAAATTTCCCTTCTTGTCCAGGGTGCAGATCCTGGCTCTGCACTCTACTACATGCACTTGGGTGGAGGCACATGCGTCCTGGATTTTCGTGGGGCTGAAAACCTCCCGCTAACGACAAACGGATGGACGGTTGTTTTCGAAGCGGATCTGGTCCTGAAGCTGACGAAGACAGTTTCCCCCAATTCGCCCTTTGACAGGATCCTGGAGTGTTTCGAGGTTGCAAACCTCAAGTCCGCTCGGTTCGACCTCAGCAAGGGCTCCTTCCTGGAGTACGGCGACAGAGCCACCGCTGCTTTGGAAAACCTCTTGCGAACATGGATCAAAAGTGTCGAAAGCTGGAAATTTGGCCCGTCACATTCGGCCAAGATACTCCTATCGCCGATCCTCTCGGTCACGGACATGGCCCTGCAGACATACCCCTTCATCAAGCCTGTCAGTGTCGGCTTCGCCACGGTCGAGGACGGCCTCAAAAAGGGCACCGAGAACATGCTCCTCGCCTCGTGCCTGGCCTCCAATGCCACCTGGCCCGCCGCCTCACCAAAGGTTCTGCCGTACTCAGGCAACTGGTGCACTAAGTCTCTCCCCGCGACCTTCGCCGTCGACAGCAGTCTGGTCTTCGAGGAGTTCCTCCTCCCCAAGCTAAGCGCCATCAATGTGACATCGTACATCGAGCTGACCAAATGTGACACGACGTTCCACCTTGCGCGCGACGCGGACTTCAGCTTCGAATCGCGGCGCAACTCGGGCATCCCTGGCGACTTCTACGACTGGAGGGAGGTGCCGGCTCCGATGCTATCGGACCCTAGGTTTGCTGGGATTGACCCCAAGCCCAAGTGGTATTGGACCAGGGCGCAACACATGTCAGATAGGGATCCGGGGAACCCCAAGAACTTCTACGCCAAGGCAGCCTTCGTGTGCAGCATCGTCAACACAATAGGCGTTGTACCAGGGACCAATAAGGTCGTTTTGTCTAGCACCACAAGCATGGGGGGCAAGTGGGAGGTCAGAAAGGGCGTCACACGCACCAAACGCAGTGGGCAGTAAGTTACCTCGCTCCCAATTCAGCCCCAACAAGCCAGGTTTTCATGGCCTTGCATGAGAGCTGACCAGTTTCCCAGGTTCCAAGGTGAGCGCACCTTCACGCTGGCCACATTTTTGCAGTCGGTGCTCCAAGGCGCCGTCGAATGGCATATGGATCTGCCAGACCCAGGGGACCGGAGTTACATCAAGGTCTCGTACGCCGGCACGACGGACAATGGCAGGAGGGATTCGGTGCTGAAGATAATCATGGAGGAGGACCCTCAGCTAGACGAAACTATCCGGAGGGTCCAGGGTGACCAGGCAAGGCCGGGTGCCTTTGTGTTGCCTGGTAGAGATAGTGTATTTATGGAGGACGCCGTGTTCAACAACGAGCTCGATCTCCTACTAAACGTACAGTATAATGGAGTCATTTAGGTTGTTCCGGCACAGGACCACGCATACGGTAGCTCATGCAAGAAGTGGCCGGAAATTTGAAAGGGACGGGCCTGAGCTGTGTACAGGATTTTGATTAAATGGGATATCCAAGGTTATGTGAACGTGGAACCAGACATTTGGGTGCAGAAAAGAGTACTTTCGTGGGTGGCCAGGAAAAGAAAATGGTGTGGGAGATGTGGTTCATGGTTACGGTAAGGGAGGCTTGGTAGATACGCAGGTTTCTAGAAACAAGTAAAGTAAACTGCAGATGCGTATCCGAATATAAAAACGCCAGGCCAGGAATTAGTTAGCCTAGGATAACATCGTCATATCACGCCGAGGATCTTATAAGGTCCACACCCTTTGTATGAGGTTGCCATCATAAGATGGATTCGAGTTTGTTATGAGCTGGCTGCTTTGGAAAACCAACTCAGGGACAAAGACTTCCCAGGTACCTGAGTACCTAGGTAGATTCTCGCATACCTGAGGCAGCAAATCTCTCACAACTTGGACAGGCAGGTAGGTATATAAATTCAAGTAATTGGCAAATCTTCCACCAGCTCCCATGGCCTGGTTGGGAGGTGGACCACCAGTCCTTTCCTTTCCCTGAACGATTAGGTTTTAAGCCTGGGAACTGAATACTCTTCCTCTTTCCACTGTAAGTCTTCTCCCAACTTTGGTAATACTGACACTATAGGTCTTCTCCAGCTTGGAACGGTAATATGTGCCGATACCTTCGGGTTTGAACACTAGTCGTTGAACCTTGCTGCTGTTATCAAGCTACTTCTAAGATCTTCGGATCACAATAACGGCGTTCTCAATCTACCGTACTTTCTATGCTTTTTTCCCCCCCTTTTCTTTTCGCCTTATTCTCCCCTTACCTCCGCCGCCCTACACACCCTATGTACCTTAAAGGGCTGACAATATAATCGTTATATCGTATAACCTGCAAGTATATACCGGGATGACACGCTGCATAGATTAAGACGCTACTAGAGTTCCAATTATACCGTAAGACATACACGCCGTAAGGGTGCTCAGTGCTGCCATGCAGTCGTATACACGGGGTGGAAGCAATCCGGACATGGGCAATAAGTCTGCGAAGATGCTAAAGGTTTGTAGCTGTCGCAGAATAGGGGTCACTTGCTTAGTCATCAGAGCCCCTAGGAGCTGTAGAGACCCCGTAATAACGTTATACCGGGGCTCCCACACTATATATAGAGCTTCCTAGCCACTGTTCTCCAGAGCCTAGATTATCCATGACAATTTACACTTCCCACACCTTATGCAACCTTCTCTCGCGATCAGCCTAACTGTGACAGTAGCAATGCGCTCCGAATTGCATTCACCATCGGAGAGCGACATTGTGTGCTCCAGACTATAAGGAAAGGCGGCACTATCGTGGCGACCTGCATTCGGCGTTTATAATTATCAAGCAACTCTGAGCTTAAACTTGCTCTAGATCTCGGACAGAACTCATTCATGCCTGCGTAAGAATTCTTCTATTTCATCACTCGCTCTGTTGATTGTCACGAACCTAATCGAGGTCGGTGGTCGACGTCGTGCTTACGCCAAGGCGAGGCAAACAGACTATACCAACTGCGGGCGGGCTGACTACTGCGCCTCCGGTTCGCACCCCATCTAACCATCCCATTTAACTATACAACGCCTGGTTTACCCTACATGCAGCTAGCCATATGTAGGAAACCCCGGAATCCTGCTGCCTGCCGGAGGCCTCTCTCCCGCCTTCTGTCGGTGGATAGGGAATTGGCTCACTTACTGACTTGAAAGTAATTACCATACGATGCATACACATGCCCGAGAACTGGGATAGGCTGACGTTGTCTTGCTCGACACATACCAATTGGGCGATAACAATTCCATTGTTTGTCATCTATCCCCTAGTTAGCGTCCTGAGTTCGGCGTCCGTCAGTGATTGTGCGATTAGTCTTCCCTCCGATCTAGCTACCCAGTCCGCTCCAATCTCGGCGTCCGCACTTCGGATCAAGGACGGACGAAAGAGCAATGCCACGGCGGTCGGACTCCGCAGCGTTCGCGCGCGCACCCTCCTCCTCGAGCTACAAGAGAGAGCAACCATGCGAGATTGCAAACGGGTCCCTTTCCCCCCTAGGAACCTCGTTCCTCTATGACGCGGCATCGACACCGGCCGGGGGCAAATTGGCGCCGGCGAACCACGCACATTATCCCTCTTTTTCCGAAACCCAAGATGGCGCGCTAATGGCGAATTGCAGTCTTGCCGGTCTTGCTCGAGTCTCGACCGCAGGTCGTTTTAAGGTTAGGGACGCCCCACAGGCGACTCCGCCGCCGCCGTTAACGCTCGGCCTCGACCGCCGGGACTCCGGGTTCTCGGAGGTGGGCCTGGTCCCGCTGCAGCCGGGAGAACTGGGAATCTATGGCGGCAGCGGCGGCACAGGGAAACTGCCGTTGCCGTTCAACAATGAGTGTTTCGACCTGTCGTCGTACGGCGCGTCAGCGCTGCCACTACCGCTGCCACACCCCCTGAGCTCCAGCAGCTCGGTGGCGGCGTACTCGCCGCCCGAGTCGACGGCGTCGGGGACGCTCTCGACGGTGCCGCTGGACTTCGCGTCGGAGGTCGTGTCTCCCCTCGACCGCGTCTCTTCTTCCTCCATCTCCTTGTCCCGGGGGCCGAGTCCGCTGTGCAAGGTCTTGCCGTCCGAAGTCGTTGGACCAGAAACGAAGGGCAGCGGCGGCGGGTACGTGTGCTTGGTGTCCAGGTGCGAGTCAACGTTCTCCCGCGTGCAGGACCTGGAACTGCACGCGCGGACGGCGCACCAGCACATCTGCCTCTGGGGCGACGAGGGCCCGTGTAAGAGCGCGGGCTTCGCCACAAGGGAGGAGCTCAACTGGCACGTGAAAAAGGAGCACTTGCTGGTCTGCCCCGTGCTGGGCTGCAAGGAGAGCGCGTTCCAGAACAGGGATCTAGTGGATTGCCATCTCAGGTGGGCCCATGGCGGGATGATGAAAGTCGTCGGCAACGGGGACGAGAGCGCGCCTAGTTTGAGCGCCTTGCTTCAGGATTCTCCTAAACCATCTCGACCGGAAGCGGCGTCCCTTCACCAGGGAACCGAGGTGACTACATTAAAGAGGAAGGCCGAGTCTTCCGCGGATCGAACCCTGAAGATGGAGATGTCCATCGGTATCTCCAAGAAGCGATGCGAGGATCAACTAAGAGCGGTTCGCGAGAAGAGGTTTAGAAGAATGAAAGGTAGCTTCCAACGAACCACGTCTTATTTGCGAATATGCACTAACAAACTTGAAGTGGCCCCTCTACACGCAGGTGACAAGCCAACAGCTCTATCAAATCACCCCCCAAGGTCAGCGGAACCCATCGGCTTCCCGATCATATGGGAACACTGCGTGTTACCATTCCTCATAGAGTTCATCCCGAAGTGGTGCGGTCCCGGCCACGTGATCAGCGTGACGCGCGGACGAAAGCCGAACACGCGCCGGATCTGCATCATGACAAGGCGCGCCGTCTCCACGGCCCGGCGGATCACGATCGCGGGCCACGTGCGCGACCTGCTCCCCTCTATGTACCACAACACCGTCTCGTTCGTATTCCCGACGGGCGAGGTGGACCGCCTAATGGTGTGGGCCCGGGGGCTCGGCCGGGACATGCCGGACGAGGTGTGCCAGCCGCGGAACCCGTTCTGCTACCTCAGCCCCTGCATGGGCGACAGCATCGGCGTGACCCTCGAGGACGGCGACGAGATCACCGCCACGCTGGGCCCGTGCTTGACCATCGCCGGCGGGAGCTACTGGCTGGCTAACTTCCACCCGTTCGTGGAGGCAGTTCAGGGGATGACTGACGCCGTTACCATCGAGCACCCTTCTCCGGATGATCGTTCGAGATGCTTGGGCGAGAGGCACGACGCATTGAGCAGCGACGCGTCTGACTTCAAGCTAGGGACACTGACCGCGATGTCAGGGTACGACTTGAAGACGACGAGGGTATCGCACGACCCGTACTGGGAAGAGTGCGACAAGGAACCTCCTTTGGTAGTGACAGACTGGACGTTAATCTCGGCACAGACGAGTCAGGCCAACCTGCTGAGGAAATTCCCATCTACTATGCAGCGCAAGGAGACGCCAGTCACAGCCACGAGCCCTATTATCCCAGGGGCGATAGTATGTTCGACGGGACGCACATCAGGCCACCAGAGCGGTCAGATATGCGAGATCCCCGCTTACGTGCACGGCACCAAGGCGGGCAACGGCACGGGCAAGGCGACGCGCGAATGGTTCATCGAGGAACCCGAATTGGGCGACGGCTATGGCGACGAAGACGCCTGGATCCGCGGTGGCATCGGCGTGCAGGGCGACAGCGGCGCGGCGGTTATCGACAGCGAGACCAACTCTCTCGTGGGCCAGGTGTGGGGGCGGAACAAGTACTTCGGGCCCGGACCCCGAACAACCTTCTTCACGCCAATCCTGGACGTCATCGACGACATCCAAGAAAAGTGCGGGGAGCAGGCGCGGCCGCAGCTGCCGCAGTACCGCGACGAGGCGGACCGATGGCCCGCGTACCCCGTGTGCCGGCGCTGCTTCGACATGCGCGAGTACCTCGACAGCAGGCGCAGCTCGCGTGAGTCGCTCATGTCGATGATCGGCTTTACCGGGGGAGGAGACCAGCACGACCACGACCTCACCTCTTCGATCTCGGAGTTGGCGACGCCGAAGGGGCCAGTCGGGACACCGAGGGGAGACAGCTCGTACCTGGTCCGACACGTGGGCCCGGATGAGCCGGGAACTTCGTTCGGCATAAACGGCTTCTCGCCTGCGTCCTTCAACAGCGCGGTCTCCCCCGCCCCTGTCCATACCTTCGTCCCGGCATTTCAGTCGAAGCCGCCGGTGGCTGGCGAGGTGCGCAGCCCATATGCTCAGACGATAGAGGACGAGGACCTCTGTGACCCGATATCTACCCATAGAAACGAAGTTGCGCTAGGGAAACGGCCGCTTATGCCTGAGCCATTAGTACGCAATGGCAGTCAGCAGTGGGGAAAGAGACCGAGAGTATCGTAGAGGCAGACAGGCCGCCAGGAAATTTGGGTCGGTAGACGAAACGGCGAGTATACGTGGACCGGGTCTCCTAGTTATTTTGGATATAGCAGCATCAGAGCATGGTGGTTTTGAATTCGCGGCCCATCTAGTGGTTATGTAGACTCGAGGCGTAGCCAACCCCATTGCCCCTAGCCTGAACCCTGCTCATCCAGGGAGGCCACCCCTCGCCATCTTCCTTGCGCGCTGTTCTCTTCTGTTATGATTAGCCCGCGACCCTTTATTCGCTTCCTTCCGCCGCCTAGCTTGCTCCGTCTCCTTGTCGCCGGTGGGACCTGCTACGTTCCCACCACGGCCACCACCTCCTCGGCCCCTACCTCCTCTACCCCGGCCGCGACCACGCGGTCCACCACCACGAGAGCCGGAAGCGCCGCCACCATCGGCCTCCGAATCGTCCTGTTCCGAGCCCGCCCGCCAGGCAGTTGGCGCCAGAGCGGGTTGCTCCCCACCAAAGGCGCTGTACTTCATCTCCAACTGCCTCATCTGCTGCGGGCTCCTGCCGAGC
Source organism: Monosporascus ibericus (assembly GCA_004154915.1). Lineage (NCBI taxonomy): Eukaryota > Fungi > Ascomycota > Sordariomycetes > Xylariales > Monosporascus > Monosporascus ibericus. The sequence continues at coordinate 40,104 of QJNU01000078.1, read as the reverse complement.
ATCACGGCCCAACCTTCGATAGCCTCGTCCGTCATACCCGTCTCCTGCCTCAGCTTGCCCCGAGCCTGGCTGCGCCTTGTAGCGGCGTCTCTGTCGAAAGATTTCGGATCCGCTTGATATGCTCTAAAGAGGACTTCTTCACTGGCATCCTTGCGCTTCTGATCATCGGCATCCTCCGGGTGGCCATCATTAACTACGAAACCGGCATCGGCTGCATCGTAAGTGTCGTCGCGTTCGTCATCATCAGCGTCGAAGGCGGACAGCGCTGAGAGGATCGCTGCTTTGTTCGGGGCACTAGACCGATCTTTGAGCATATCGTCTGCTGTTTTGCCCGGGTCCCGCTTGCCGAAATGCAGGCTTGACATATCGACCGACAATCTATCAAGCTCATCGCCGTCATATATGTTGTGCCGTACGGGGAACTGGGGAGGAGTAGAGCGTGGAGCGATGTCGCGGCTTTTCCGCCGAGTCCTCTCTGGGGACCTATGATTCAATTAGCATTTAGTCTTCATTTTTGTGCCCCGTATGCGAGCCTTACAGTTCCTCAGTGCGATCAGCACTAGCTAGGTGTGGTGGCAGTGAGTCTTCCAGTAGGTGCGCAATGATCTGCTCATTGTTGTCACCATACTCATCGAGAAGCTTGGAGATGAAGCCGGATCCTAAGTCCGGGAACAGATCTTGTATCTGAGAGATCTGGCTCATACGGTGAACATGCATTTGACCTTGGATGTCATCCTGGTCCTCGGTCATGATCCCTTTGCCCTTATCCACCTTCCGCCTGGTCAATCTCTTCGGCCTAACGTTGCCACCAGGCTTGCGATAGCCTTCTAGTGCAGTGATGATCGACTTCAACCGGGTCGTAGAAGAGCCGGAAGCCTCCAAACGATACTGTATTTGCTTTAGTATGGGAGTGACTGTGACCAATTCGGGTACCATGGAGTCGTTCGCATTAATCGGACCGGCTTTGTGTGCGTCAGCTGCTGCCTTCAAGGAATAGAGCTGATCAGTGAGCATGGAGAATTTGGGTGGTTCTCCCTTGGTCAAGCCTACTAAACACAGATAGGCCGTGGTGATGATAGTCTTCCGCAAAGGGGGATTCATGACTTTGTAGCAGCTTATAAGACCATCCAGGAAGTCGCTCCCGGCCAAGAAAAAGGCCGCCGTGTGAGTAGATGCGTGGATGAGATGATTTAGCCTCTTCAACCGCGCCTCTAGCAACTTGGTATCGCCTTTGACCCCAGAGTCGAGACTGATGATGAGCTGCTTTTTGAGGGCTTGTAGAGAAGTTTCAGGGGTCCCCCCTGGTCTCTTGTAGAGGTCATTGATCAGGTTTGAGGTTCTCTTCTTCGTATAGACACGAGAGAAATCGGAAAGGAACTCCCATTGCAGCAGAGGCAAAGGGGTGTCTGGCGTCCTAAGGAGTCTCACAGCAAGCAAGAACGAGTGTCGAAGAAGGGCAGTTGCGGACTGGGATAGGCCAAGCATAGACGGGCCGGAAGACGCCGTCTCCCTCATGAACGAGGTGAAGAACGCGGCAAGAGATTCGTCCTTGACTGACAGGCGCAGAAATTCATTCTCGGATAGCGAGAGGTGAGCTTCGGCCAATGCAACCCAACTCGACAGACAGGCTTCCCATTCCTCCGGGAGAATGCTATCCCGCAAAGACGACTCCGGGAAAGGCACAAACGGTGGTAGCTTCAATGACATGACGTCGTCAAAGTTGTGCGCAGGGGGCCCTGCGGTGTCTTTCGGCTAGGTAAAAAAAAAAAATTGTAAAATTCTGGAAATCACTGAATAGAGACGGATGTCACATTGGGCAATCTTTTGTTGAATTAGTATTTTATGTCCCCATTATCATGAAAGCACGGAGCGGAGCGTCTGGCCGAATGACTCCCATCAAAGTTGGATGATGCAGCAGCCGGGGCGAGATCCTAGCTTGGATCCCCAGATGGAAGGTACGTACATGGTATCTACAAACTACTTCAGATAGGCCCATTATTAATTATATAATCTAAACTATTTTTGAACTAGACCTAGACTAGCCCTATCGCCTATCTTATCAGCTCCCACACGAAAAGGAAAATGGAGAAAAGGTCCCGCTTTCGCGATTCATCGATAATTACTGAATGTCAAGCCCACCATCACCGTCCTTCTCTTTGGAACTTTCTCTATCATCGCCTTCATCACTTAGCCGTAACGTACCGCCGTTCGAGTCGTGAAGGCACCTAACCGCCAATCCGATCTGATCCGAAATCTCCAGTCCGCTGTCACCGAACCGACAAACCACACACTTACCCCGACAAGATGTCTTACAACAAGGGAGACAAGGACTTCGGCGAGGCGCCTAAGGTCCACAAGATCCGCATCACCCTGACGAGCCGCAAGCCGCAGGCCCTCGAGAAGGTGTGCACCGAGCTTATCGAGCGCGCCAAGAGCAAGGACCTGCGCGTCAAGGGCCCCGTCCGCCTGCCCACCAAGAACCTCAAGATCACCACCCGCAAGACCCCCTGCGGCGAGGGCTCTAAGACCTGGGACACCTTCGAGATGCGCATCCACAAGCGTCTCATCGAGTAAGTCATGCCATTCCTCGTATGGAAAGGTGGGAAGAAGGCGCCGTTTGGCTAATGAATTGTGATTCAGCCTGAACGCCCCTACCGAGATCGTCAAGCAGATCATCGTCAACATCGAGGCCGGTGTCGAGGTCGAGGTTACCATCGCCGCTTAAGGCGGTTGATGGCGAACGTTAGATATTGGGCAGCGCAACTGGGATACCGCCAGTGTCAAGTATCACGGTGGCTGGGATATTGGGAGATCATATCAAGTCCTAGGCAACGAGGACCTTCTCGCAGCTACAGCTGTTATGTAGAGCCGACAGTACTCGATGAGAGGGAACTGAAACTCAATCCAAATAAAAACCGATGAACCACACTGCCTTCAGCCCTAAGTGCTACTCGAAAACCATTGCACCAAGTTGATTTACTTGTCTTCGTTAGGATCGTGTCTACCTACTCGAGGGGTATCTTCCTTCCGATTCAATTATCCCCCCTGCGGGCAGAATGCTATATCTATGAACATCCCTTGTAACAATGCTGTCAACGCTCAACAAACAAGCCAGCCAGTCTTCCTTTCCATGTCATGTCATTCGTGTCGTGTCCCTGTCATGCCATATTACAATTAAAAAACCCAGGCGCAATCCTCCCTCAAGGGTGGCACCTCGGGCATATCGCCCTCGAATCTGCCCGTAACCCTCATCTTCTCGTAGGCCGCCCTCACCGCGTCCGTATAGTCCGCCGGTTCCTCAGGCTCCGTATCCCTGTTGTAAGCCGGCGGTCCGTTGGGGAACAAGATCTTCCGCCAACTTCCGTCGGGGTTTCGTACTCCGGGCACGGGCTGCTCGCCGGCTGCGGCGTCCTCGGGTCGCCGGTCCTGATACCGATCCCCCGCCTTCCACCTATAGACGACTGGCTGCCCCATCCACGCCGTGAGCCTGCCGTCGAGACCGCGCGCAGTATAACTCTCGACCGGCAGGTGCTGCTTCTTGCTGTCCGGAGCGTAGGGATTGTTCTGCCCTGACGCAGGTTTCGCTGCTTGTGATTGTGTTTGCGGCTGGGCCTGAGCCTGGGCCTGAGCGAATGGGTTGCCTCCTGCCGCTGTGGCTGCTGGGGCCGCTGGGGCGCCGAAGGGTGGGGACGAGGGCTGGCCGAAAGGGTTCTTCGCCGCCGCCGAGAAACCGGATGGGCCGCTCGAGGGCTGGCCAAACGGGTTTCTCTGCGCTGGGGTCGAACTCGTGTCCATCGACTGATCCGCGGGCGCACCGGTCCGCTGCGCGAACGGATTACTAGCCGCCGGCTTACCAAAAGGACTAGAAGCCGGAACGGCCGGCGCACCGAATGGATTTGGCTGCTGTCCTAACGTCGCCGGTTGCCCAAAGGGGCTCGGCGTGCTCTGAGTTGCTATCTGGGCGAACCCTGACGGCGCCGAGGCTGCGGCGAACGGGTTCGGTTTCTGTCCCAGCGCCGATGGTTGGCCAAAAGCTGGACCGGACGAGGCGATCTGGGAGGGCTGCCCAAAGGCAGGAGCAGCCGCTCCCAGCTGTGATGGTTTTCCGAATGCAGGTGCAGAGGCGCCTAGCTGTGACGGCTGACCGAAGGCGGGCGCGGCAGACGATGCGAAGGGATTCGGCTTCTGTCCCAAGGCCGACGGTTGGCCAAAGGCCGGTGCTCCCGTACTGCCACCACCACCGCCGAATTGGTTTGCTTGACTCGCAGATTGGAAGGGGTTCTGGTTGGCACTCGGGGTTGCGGCGAAAGGGTTTGAAGCGAATCCACCCTGTTGAGTAGCATTCCTCGCGAAGACGCCAGTTGTGCCGCCTTCTCGCGTGTTCTGATTGCAAATATCTACGCGGTTTGGATGCTTGTTTTCGGCCGCCAAGACAAACTGCACTGCGCCGTCGAGGTCGTTTAGGGACGTTTGGATCTGTTGTTCCGCCTGCTGATAAAGGGCCTGGACCTCGGATAACTGCGTGGTTACACATAGTTAGCAAGCAAGAAATGGTTGCAGACGGCATATAATCCAGCATAATGACTTACTGCCTGTTGCGGGTTCGCGGAGCCCATGACGTATAGCCTCACTTCCTCGAGACTCTGCTCCCGCGGGTATCCTCCGAACAGCTGCTCTGGAGCATCCCTTCCGGGACCGTAACACGACAGAATCCATGGGGGACGCTCATCAGCCAGGTCGAGCTTGATACTGTCTTTCGTGATCTTGTATTGGTTGGTCACTCCTGACGCTCCACCACCACCGGGGTTGCTTAGGGCGCCGAAGCGATTGGCGTTGGAACTCGATGCGCCGAACGGGTTCGTGTTTACGCCCGGATGTTCAAATCTGCAGTTCGCTTTGGTGAAGAAAAGGTTCAGTAGAGCGTCAAGTCAAAATCGACGGTAATCTCACCTCCATTACGGCAATTTCCCTGCTGGTAGAACTTGCAAAGGGGCGCCATGATGAGTGTCGCAGGGAGAGCTGTCGTCAACTACAGCATAATTCACGTCTGGGAAGGGAACGGACGGATCAATTGCGTATGGTGACCCGTCGTCAGGCTGCCTCGGACATGCGATAATACTTAAGAATAAGAACGGGATCGGGATGAACAAAGAAGGCTAGAAGTCCACCTTCATTCACCCCAGCCACGTCGATGATAATTGGTAAGTAGGTACAGTTGAGATATGCATCATGGGAGAAGGCGGCCAGGTACAATAATAATTGGAGTCATGCTCTTAAGCGGGGTTTTACCTAAAGGGCGCTTACGCAACTATCATTACACTGACCCCTATTGTACCTAGGGACCTTAGCGTTTTATGGGCAGGGAGTCCGCCCTCTCAACTTCCCCGACCACCCCTTAAGCTAGACATTGAATAGCGAAAACGCAAGCCAGTCCGGTCAAACGAGATTTTCTCAATAGCACAAGCATATTTCTACAGAGCTAAGGCCATAATGAGTATGTTGCCACCAATATACCGCCCTGACTTCTTTTTCCTCGGTATAACATTTTGCTCCACGAGTGCTGGCGTCATATTCCACCTTTCCCCGAGTAGCCGAGATGTAAGCTCCGTCAGCGAGCTCCCAGTCTCTAGCCTTTCCTGTGTTTGTTCGCGGAATTCTACTGGGCGAGACATTAAGTACATCTAACTAGTGCAGTCAAGAGCCTCTTCTAACTGTTGGGATCCAGTGATGCGGTACATTCCCCCTATATAATGGACAAGCATGATTACTGATCTACGATGGCGAACCATGTCACGAGCGGTATTAGGCCACGTTGGAGTAGAATATACCTTCAGATACCGATATAGTATGCCTGCTTGGATTGCTCTCCTCAGCCTTTGTTGCCGCTTTACATCCAGCACGTTACCCACTGGGTATCATTATCCGTATAATTAATTACTAGATGAATCTCAGAACGCGACAAATTGTAGAGGTAGCCGTAGGAGGGGCGTTAAGATCCATACACAGCATACTGCTTACTTGCTTTCGGACCATAGTATACTCCTTTCTAGACGTTATCAGTTGCATAAGCCGCTAAGCGGTTCTCTCCTATCATGACAACGAGTCAATAAGCTCCCTTCGAAATCATGTTTCGAGCAGCTAAAGGGGTATGTTCTACTTGTCGGGTTATATTAGCCTGATGAATTATGAACCAGGGGTTACGGGTGGTCAGACGACAGAACCTTACAGTTATAATATTACTTTCTAGCATCGTCACCGGGAGCTGTGATTGTGTACGGCTTGTTGCTGGAATTGTGGTAAAAGCGTACTCTCTTCATGCATAGCTTGATTCTGGATTTGTAGCAGACAGCATCCAGGTCATGGCACCCAAGCCATGGATGACATCTATCCATCGAGGCTCTGATATCTAATCGTAATCGAACCGAACTAGCCGTTGCATGCAATATCGCTCTTACTCAGAACCTTGCATAATGAATTCATAACCCTGTTCTATAGATGATCTTGATCTTCCATGATCATCACCTTTGTGCGTCACCCTAGCTAGACAGCATCTGACCTGAAGTGCTCGACCTTCTCCGAAAGCATAAATAGAGGCATAGCCGTTCACTTTCTTGTGGTAAGGTAGGTCCACCAAATGCCCAAGGCACCTCCTGCCAACCAAACAAAACCTAACTACCATTAAGCGTTCCATTATCAGCACCAACACAATGCATTCTCCTATATTCTCAGTCCTACCGCCTCTGACTCTCGCCCTTCCACGTCTCCTCTCAGCCCAGCTCACGCTCGACGTCGTCCTCTACAACAAGTACCGGTTCTGCTAGGAGCTCTTGACCTGTACGTTCAACCATACCATCGTGCACCCCGGCGAGGGCCGCACCTATCAGCTCGGGGGGCAGCCGAACCTGCTCGTGTCGGGCGCGGACCTGAGCTGCACGTGGCATCTCAGCGCCGGGCTCGACATCCAGGCGGGCAGCGGCGACTGCAACGGGCAGTACTGCTGTATCCCTGTGGCCCCGCCTCTGGGCTTCGGCGAGACGGTGACGTGCACCTACGTTTAACTATAGCTCTGGGCGGATTCTTGTGCTAAGATCGCCAGAGGCCCTCCGGAGCAAGGCTGAACACAGCCAAACAAGGATTTGGTGGGCCTGTTCGGGACTCGGTGGAAGAGAGAAGTCTGCTTGGGGAAAAGGTGGCAGGAGAGCGTCTGCAGAGTGAAGAGGTCCGTTCCCTGACCTTAGGGACAGCGCAAGGTGATGCATCCCTCGAACCTTTGCGAACAGTCAACACCCTGGTGGCCATATTCAAATTGAAAGAATCCTTCCTTACCTTCCTCCAGAACTTGTGCTCCGACATGAGCGGTAGAATTGAGTTGCTTGCTGTTTCCTGAACCTTCCTGGGTACAAATCTCTCCATCAATGCTTATATATACTCATTCCTGGCCAAGCATGATAAAATTTGACAATAAGGCTATGACTGGGCCATATCTCGGCATCGGCGAGTATATTACCAGTAGTACCGGCATTTGAATTTGTAGCTTGTTTCACTGTGGCAAGCATGTTAGTTTCTGAAAGTTTATATTATTACATTGTGCCTGTACTCATCTTAAAAAATTGCCCGGTAGTTGACCATTTCGTCAAATAAGTTACCCACATATATATACCTCTCAGTAACTCACGTCCCCCAATAAAGCCAAGGAGCCGTACTAGACCCCCTTTACACATATGTGTCACCCGCAGTTACATTGTTTTGCCGTTATATATCGAAAAGTGTGCCGTATCAGTCTGAACATTGCCTTTCTGTATTTTGTGACTGCCATCTACTTCATTCAGAGCCCGTCCCATCTCCTACTTCTGAATCTGTCTTAGTAACGACGGGCGCCGTTGTCTTTGAAGCCAAAACCAGGAAGGAAGTCCCCATCAACGCGAAACGACCCTCACGGAGACACCGTATCACGAACCAGCGGCATGAAGCCCTGCTCGATGTAGTCAGGCGATCTCCAATCGGACCAGTCATGGTTCAGGAGGCCCCACGTCTCCTCGTAGTCTTGGATGCCGGAGCGGATATAGTAGCTGCCGGCGAGGACCCAGATGAACCAGCCGGCGCGCTCCTCGGCAAGCATCTCCGCGAGACAGGTGGCGTACACGCTGTCCCAGGCCGTTGCCTGCGCGAACCCGAACTCGGTGAGCAGTACGGGGAACACCTCGGCGGTCTTGGGGTCCTCCGGGTGCAGCGCGCGGTAGCCCTTGGCGTAGAGGTCGCGCTTTAGGCCGTCGCAGTTGGCTGCGTTGTTGGCGTAGTTGTGCAGCTCGAGGACGAGCTTGTCGGCGCCGTAGCCCGCGAAGTCGGCGCGGTCGAAAAGGCCGCTGCCGGGTTCCAGCGCCGTCCCCTCGACCACGGGGTTGAGCCACGTGTCGAAGTCGAGGCCCGAGAGCACGACGAGCACACCCGGGTTGGCACCGTTCACGGCGTCGGCGCCCTGCCTCACGTACTTGTACCAATCCTGCCAGTGGTACGACTCCTCGTTGAGCTGCGGGTTATTGTCGGGCCGCCGGAGCTCGTTCCGCAGGGACATGGACGTTAGGGCCCTCCACGACCTGCCGTGGTCGGCCATGTACGCGAGGCCCCTCGTCCAGCTGTCGACGTTGAAGTAAGTATCGCCGAACCAGGAGTTGCCGTCTCTCGTGTTGCAGCACCACGCGCCCTGGGACATATGATTGTCGAGGTTGATGTAGATCTCCTGCTTGGCACACTCCTCGGCCACAGCATCGTAGACCTGGAGTCGCGTCGTGCTCTCGTCGAAGATGGGATTCTTCTGAAGAAACTCCGCGAACCTCGCGGTCCCGTTCGCCTCGCCCAACGCTTGGATGAAAGCTGCGCGGACCGTGATATCATCGCCTCCGTTGTCGTAGATCTCATCAATCATCTGTATAGCATACGTCAAGCGGACGGCGTTCACTCCTACGCTCTTCATCTTGGTGACGACGGTCTCGATGGACTGATACGTCAGGCCGTCTGGAATCATCACTTCTCCATGGCCTGGCCAGTTGGCCCCAGCATAGACGACGGTCTGGTTCCGGGTGTCTTTGATGTCGCGCCCGGACGTGACGAGCGGGCCAAAGGGCCAAGCGTCGGCTTGTCGATACTCATGTGTTCCCAACGGACTGGCCTGCGACAGCGGCGCAAGAACGCCGAGGCTTACAGCCAGCAAGCACCCAAGCGGATAACGAAGCAATGATATGAACATTTTGGCGTATTCTAGAGACAGACCATCGCCATGAGATACTCACCCGTCCTTCCCGGTAGGCGAATGCCATGGTTATATAACATATCGACTCGCTGCAAGTCGCCGATCCATAGCATTCTTCCGAAGCATGCCACGCTACGGTAAGGCCGTAACCATTTTCGGCGTTTTATCCGAGGGCCATAACAAACATAATAGGAGCTATCACCGAGTCTCATGTTGGAGAAGTTGGAGTATCGTAAGGAAATTGTGCAGCCAAGGCTTCAAGAGGATGGTCGAGCAGTATCTTTGGCCCGAGCTGCCGAATTCTACCGCCTTAGGAGGCGTCATCCAAAGGGCCGGATACTCAGGGGATGCAGGTTTATACTTCTAAGATTTGCTGGGATCATAGCATGAGAAAGGAGGGCGGGTGGATTCGATCTGCTAGCAACCGGGGAATGCGGGGAGAGCTGCACGGGGGACCGAGATGGAGAGATCCTCCCCGCATCTCAACTCATAACCGCGCCTCTAACGGCTTTTGAAAATCTAGGCTATTTTTTAGTTTTCGAAGGACAACTTCTGGTAGCCTGATTGGGCTAATGATATCATCAGAATGCTACCGTAGAACGCGTGGTATGAATCGAAACCTCCGCCAATTAAGGGACGGAAAACCACGTTCTAGCAGGAGCTTGGCCCCTGCCAAGCCGGTAGAGGCGATCGGCACCTTAACTCGTCCTCGTTCGTACGACGTAGCTAGCTTCATTCCTATTGCTTATGAGGAAAGCTAGGTGACCCCTTAGTCACACATGAACGGAAATAACCGACATGAACTAACATGATTCGTAGATATGTACTATGGAACGCTATCCTTATGCTACGAACTCCTCGTCAAATGTGCTTTTCCCCAAATGAAAAAGAAAGGCATGCGGAAACCGCAACATAACCAAGACATTATCATAACATGCATATCCCGAATCTCATCCATGCCGCCAGAAGCTACCTAACTTAAGCGCGCCTCCTAAACTCGACCATCGGGCCATCCTTGAGACTCGTAAACTGATCGATGAGCTGAAACTCGTCAACACGGTGGCGGCCCCACTCGCGGGCCGGATGGCCCTCGGCGGGGTCGACGCAGCCCTCCGCCTTGCGCAGGTCGTACAAGTACAAGGTGCGGGCGAGCGTCGTCATCATCTCGACATAGGCCAGGCCCTTGCCGATGCAGCCGCGGGGCCCGATGCTGAAGGGGCAGAAGGCGGACTGGGCGAGAGCGACGTCCTGCTCGGTGACGACGGCGCTATCGCCCTCCTTGTACCCGCTGGAGGCCTCCTTCCCCAGGGAGCCCGCGATCCAACGCTCGGGGATATACGCGAAGGGCCGCGGGTAGTAGGCGGCGTTGTGGTGGATCGTGTAGTGCGGGGTCCCGACCACGACGCCCTCGGGCACGAACTCGCCGTCGATGGTGGCGCCGCCGGGCAGGACCTCGCGCGGCGCGATGCCGCCGACCGAGGGCGACATGCGCATCGCCTCGTCGATGCAGGCGCGCAGGTAGGTGCACGAGTTGAGGGTCGCGCCCTGGGAGATCTCCTCGACGTCGCTGAATTTACCTCGGATCTCTCCGCTCGCCTTCTCGAGCGCGGCGGGATGACGGGCGAGATAGAAGAGCGTCGCCGCCATGGCTGTCGAGGTGGTGTCTGATCCCGCGATGATTCTGTATAACATTAGTAATGCGACGTCGTAGGTAAATCAAGGCAGCGAGCGAGTGGTCAGCTTACAGGAGGTTCGACTCTCCCCACAATTCGGGAGTTGTGAATCCCTGGCCGGTCTCGGGATCGCGCGCCTTTAGGAGATGATAGAAGAAATCCCGACGGTCCGTGTCGTCGCCGAGCTTGGTGCGCTCAGTCAGCTGCGACTTGCTGTAGGCCATATATTTGGCTCGACCGGTCGCTATCTTGCGGAAAAGGATCTTGTCCAGATGGAGCTTGCCGACTAGGGGCATCGTGCCACACTGATATCGTTAGCACTACAGCTCTCCTCACCATTTCATCGTATCCCGCGAGAGAGATGGTGTCTCACAATCAGATGCCTCGTAGTAGCAAGCGACACCAGTTCTAGTGCGTACCGGTTGTCCGGTCGTTCGAGCATGTGGAAGGCCTTGCCAAAGCACAAGTCACCGAGGATGTCCATAGAGAGGTAGTTGCACCAGTCAGTCATGTTCTTGGGCACTGTCCAGCCCTTCCGCTCATCGCTAGAACCCAGACCGATCTGGTCGCAGAACGTTCTGATGTTGGCGAGCACGTATTTCTCCATCTCCTTAATGGCGCCGTCGGAGAAGGCCTGGGAGAGGACACGCCTCTTCCGCGCGTGTAGCGCCTTGTCCCGCGAATTGTGCGTGTTCGGCGCCGGGTGCACGAAGGCATCGTAGAACTCGGCCTTGCGGACATTGGCCTTGAAACCGTAGATCTCTTTCAGGGCTGTGTTGGAGTTGAAGGAGACGCTGTTGGGGCCGAAACGCACGACCTTGCCTGCGTACTGTCAGTACCGGTATTTATGGACCGGATTTGTCGTTCGCCCCGGCTCATACCATATCGCTCGTGCATCCTCCAGAATTCCAAATGGCGGTCGCCCTTCCAGGCGTGGTAGAGGTGGTAGGCATCTGTGATCTTGGCCAGAAACGGGCCGGGATACTTGGCTAAGGGGTGAAAGAAGACTCTGTAAGTCACCAGGCCGACGACCTGCCGGTAGCATCAGCGCGGTTGTTCTGCGTGCCGAGCAGAGATGGGCTTAGATGTCGACTTACATAGAAGGCGACGGCTGCGGCCGCAACAAGCAGAAGATGTGTTGCTTCAATTAACACAGCCATGGTTCTAACTAACCTATCTTGCCCTGGGTAACTCAGAATTCGGCCATGCAACCAACATATCGTCCGCCAAAGTGAATTGGGTCGAATATTTCATTGATATAATCTTCGTCAAGAATCGAAATTCTTCTGTATTCCGCCCATGCGGAATAGCCATCGGAATCCACCCACTTTTGAAGGGCCCCATGTCCTCGTGACGACTACCGAAACCATAACGCAGCTCGGTTTAACGCGGGCTCAGCGAATCCATCTATGCCTCACCAATCATGAGCGGGCTCTACGGTGGTGACGGTAGAGGCGCCCAATCGGGGGACAAAGAACCCCAACGGTTAGCCTCGGAACATGAGCTAGCAAACCAACCCATATACAAAAATACGCAGCGCCCGTAGTACCGTCACAAGACTGTTGCTATCTCCTTACGTACTAGATATCTAGGCTTACTTTCCTGCATCGAACAAGACCCCCCAAGAAAGCCCCCAAGAAAGAGGCAGGTAGCACCGCTTAGGCGTCCATGTTGGTAGATAGATGCCGTAAGTTATCTTTTCCCCCGGATTGTGGGATCAGGGCCTGGGCTCGGGAGCCTGTCTCTTACCGTGTCCGTGCCAAGTGGCCGAATACTGTAATAAATACAACCTACCGCATGGACCTTGAAGCAATCGACAACAGAGCCTGCTCGACTGTACAGACAATAACACGTTCGACTTGCAGTGATCATATATATGGATATACGTAGTATCTGCTTTTGAAATCTCGATATTACGAGTTTGGAGGTGGAATGGGAAGTAAATATCGAATGATTTTGTGGGAGGTTCCACTTGTTGCAGCGGTGTTAGGGGTATCTCATCATCTGTTACCAAATTAGGAAAGAGCCTTTCCTCAAGGTTGTTGACCATTGGAGATATGCTCCTTGGTTCTCATTAATTGCATGCACGCGCTTGCGATCCACCGTCAATTCAGGTAATACTAACAGAGAACCGAAGATCCGTAATGCTTAGCTCTAAACAATCCTGGGTAATGCAATAAGGAAGCTGAGCTGCAGGAAGATGAAATAAATTCCTGATCACCACCCAATGTCCTTCCCCCAAGATGAGCTTAATCTGCCCTACCTGCTCGGCTCGTGTTTTCTCAAAGGTCAACTTCCAGGGTCTTGATAGCAGCCCCAACGCCGTCACCCGCCAGGCCCCGTTTAAAACACACGGGGCGTTACGGGGCACCCAATCGGCAGCTACCGTGCTGCATCAAGTACCTGTCGCATAATAACGCATTGTGCAATACCTACCGTCAGTTTGGGTTCAGTTAGTGCTCGGGCAAGGGTGGACCAACGGTAGTACTAACTCGGAAACTCTACCTAGTTAGAGGCTTGTCAGGGGACTCCCGTTCAATGTTCCTCAGGGGCAGCGGTACGCGGGAATGGATGCACTCACCGTAACAAGGGGTACTAGGCTAATTGTTGTGGTAACACCTTTTCGTCGCTCTAGTACCTGCGAAGTCCCTTAATTAAGTCCTCAGCAGTCAATCAGCTTTCAAGTTCTATGTGCTGTCTCACCTATACGACGACCTACCTACATGTAGTAAGCAAGGTGTCTCTTTAAGGTGACCAATCTACAGACACAAGGGCGTGCCACCCGGACAGGCAAGACGAGTCCCTTCGTTCACTTTTCGCTCGACTCCAAAACAGCAAATTGGTTGTCCCAACTCGCTCGCTTTCCTGTCTGGGCCCCGGATCGCCATTCATTCAGGAACGTCACTCTTTCGCCGACTAAAAACACGCGGGTTCTCTTCCCACAGATTCGCTCCTTTATCTGTTTGCACCGATTGTGCCGTACCGTAATTACTGTCTTTGTTCGGTCCTTTCTCGACTCGTCTCCCGCCTCTCCCTGGTCCCTTTCACGGATACCCTCACTCGCCATTGGCAGCCCACCGAAACCAACAGAAACGAATACACCGCAATTAAAAGAAAAAAAAAAAAAAAAAAAACCGGACCGAGTCGACGGCAACCTACGGAATGGCGGTCATAGCCGTTTTATCCGGCCGCGACGGTCAGCCCCCGGCCTCGTTCGATATGCTGGCGAGAACACTCCACGGGCTATCGAGCGCCGCGGTGCAATCCGCACGATTCTCCTCTTCGATGGCGGCGCGATCCCTCGGCGCTCGCGAGGAGAAGGAGAAGACATATGAAGAATGCCATCCGGCGCCGAACATCGACCTCTGCCAGAAATCGGTGGCCGCGTCTAAACTCGACGTAATCATACCTCTCTCCATACTGTAGGAAAACCAACCCGCCCCTCTTTCCGCCCCCTTAGTCGTCTCCGACGAACGGTAGCTAATCCGGAAGAACCTTTTGCTATTGCTACCTTGCGAGCGATCCCGCTGACATTTTACGCCCTTGCGTTTTTCTTACTTATAGATGCGGCTTGCTCACCTGCCTGATCGCGACGCTGTTCTACCTCCATATGCGGAGGAAGAAGCGCGACGAGGAGGAGTGGTCAGGTAAGGATATTCACGAGTTGGACGCCTACGGTTTGGAGGTTCCCGGCAAGCCGCCGAATACGTACCAACGATCAACGGGTGTGTGACCTCGCCGGCCGACTTCATTACGCATCACCACGATGAGGCTGGCTATGGATATATCCGCACTATCACATCATCTTTCGTAGACCCTGCACCCTCTATCCCCATGACACACAAACACAAATCTCGACTTTGATTGTCGGGGAGCAAGCACTGTAACGACGAGATACCTTGTAGAAGCTCCCCAGGGAGGTTTGGAAACTCGGGTCTCCCTAATGAGTCTCCCCAATCCGCAATACCCAGAAGACCAGGAGGAAGCGTATGGCATATTTCGCGAGCGAGGAGTTGGCGTTAAGTTACGTCTTCAGTCTTCGCATGTCATGTACTTGTAGGCATAGAAGCGAACGGACGGAATAGCTGGACTACGAGTACTGCTACTACTTGGAATCTGCATTTTGTATTGGGCCTCATCATAAACATCCTACCGCGACTCCGCGATCGACCCTTACTCGGGGAATTAATGTACGTGAGACCGTTGCGCGACTTATTATTCTGACAAAACCAAGCAAATGCTGGGAATCCCTTTGCGTCTACGAAGTATCTACCTACTTAATCAGGAATGCCAATCCCGTGCCCCTGGATCCATCTGGATTGTGGCTCCGTCTTGGCGCTGGCCGGACGAATCAGCCCGCTTGATGGGGTCTTATAATACGAGCAGCGCATCACATTCGTATCGCGGTATATACGTATCCGGGATCTCGCCTGACCGTCCGCCATGAGGACTGGCGGTGCGCATGTTCTCCATATGTAGGTACCTCTTTACAGGTTCTACGCGTCCGCGGCCTCGCATCCATCAACAGCCCTGGGCTCTTGTAAATTACAAGTCGCCTGCTCAGGGAGGGATGGTGCTATCTCAAGCCGGCGGGGGGATGATGAGTCGATACGAGCGCGATTCGCGCGACCCGGAGTCCCCGGAGCAGCAGAAGCAATCCATGGATGTATGTATATAGAAGCCTGTCGTCAACCACAACAACCGCTGCGTCTAGGGACTGAATCTGGACAGCAACGATGGACCGCCCGATGCCGCCGGCACGACACCATGCTCCCACTTATTGGCAGTCCGGACGGGATCCGGAGTCGTTGATTATTAGTTCGGGTGTTGACTCCAGGACAGTCGAGCAAGCCATCCCTGTATATAATGGCTCTTTAGGTTCGTCCGGTCATTAACTCTAGTAGTGGCGCGCGCCTGACCCATGTACCGTAGTTTCGAGTAATAATCCCCATCTCCCACCTCGACTTACAATATGAGACAATGAGAAGTGTCCGTTTGCACAGAACGTTTCATCTAGTCTATTCGGATCTCACGATAACAGAAGCGACCGATGCATCGAAATGACTAGAAAGGCGAATAGGTATATTTAGCCATAGGGGGCAGTTCCCCCTTTACAGGGTCTGCGTCCAGCCCAGTTGCGGCTGGATAGAGAAAGAGGCGCAGATGAAATCCAATCCGGACAGGGTCTACTTCGGAGGACCCCTTGAAAACATAGGCTTGCTTGTGGCTAGCTATCGCACAATATATGGGCATGGTCGAACAATCCCGGATCCATTTTCTTTTCTCCCCTCGATCCCATAATATAAGCACGTAGTCTACATCGCATCTGTCCATTGCGACTTTCCCTTCTATGTACATATACAGACCCGATGCAAATAGCAGATTCCTAACGCCTCGCTCGTGCTACTTTATTGTGATCGGACAAAATTTCATTAGCCGCGCTCAAACGTCCAGTCCAGATAAGGTACTAAGCGGTTGTAGTACGCTCCTCGTCTTATCGTACTTGAGCGTCTGCAGGGCCGTAAGAAGACTGTCTCGTATGGGCAGGGCAGGGAAGGGGTGTGGAGACGGGTTGTTCGGATCTTTAGCCTTCTCGCCAAGCCTCTTCAACGTAGACACGCCGCAGGAAATCATCCACCGTAGGTCCTCGAAGTGTTCGTCATTAGCACGTGCCTGCGCTCTGTTATTCGGGATCGGTCGAGCAGCCGCGTCCGCTTGCGTACAGAGTGTACGAATTAATCGGAAGAGATTCTGCGCGAATCCTTCGCCCGACGAAAGCCAGCAACGCGTGACGCCTGTCTCGTGACCGGGGGCAAGCTGGGCAATTATGTCGGCGGCCAGGAGCCCCTGCATGAGCAGGGGCTTGCGAGCCTCGATAAACGATGGCAGATTTGCCGGACGACTCTCCCTGTTCTGATCTGGGACGATCGATATGGCAAGGGCGAAGGTCCGTGTCAAAAGCTCGTACGGCGGTGACGCTGACGCATCGGCGGCAAACACCATCTTGAAGTGCGTCCTGTTGGGTTCGTCGCGAGCGAGGATCTTCGCTAGCGAGTCTACTGCATGTGGGAGGTAGGGATGTAGGGCGGGCTCGAAAGGCGAGAAGACGAGTTTCCCGGATGTCACGGTTGGCGCAGGAGTTGGCGCGAAGGCAAGAAGGAATTGAAGTAAGCACAGCGCCTGTTCCCTCCCGGGAAGTTCAATTTCGCCAGCGATGTTTGACAGCATTATCACCACGTCTTTCATGAAGTCGAGGCAGTTTTTGCTAGATCGGAGGAGGTTCTCATGCGTGCCCAAGGACCGAATCACGCCACAGAGAAACCTAATGATGAACTCGTCGGCAAGTGTGGGCTTGTTCTCCTCGTGGAACGACAGATTACGCAGTACTGTGGTTATGGCGATCAGTCGATCTGCCGCACGAGCGAGCTCGTACTCTGGATCACCGAATACCGGGATGTTCTGTAGACCGTAGTGAGACTCGGCCCGATAGATTCTCAGGACGTCCTCGTACGAGCTAAGATCTATCTCGTCCGAGACCGGTTCGGCCTTTTCAGCTAGCAGGTCGGCTTGCTCCTCAGCACAGTCGAGTAGCGATTCTACTAGCTCATCGCAATGCCTCAGATCGACGGTTAAGGGTTGAATACCTTCGGCTGCTCTTGTCACAGATGTGAGAGTGTCCAAAGCCAAGCGCACTTCCCCATGAATGCCCGATTGTAGACTCTTGGTAAGAGCGTGGATGTCGATGAGGCCCAGCTCGGTGGCTTGGGGGACGTCAGGTCTCCATCTATCTAGCTCATTACTCAACTTTATTACGGAAGGGAGGTCTAACCCGCCCCAGAATGTTGGCTCTAGCTCTCGAGAGCAAGGCATATATACCTCCGGATCAGACGAGAATGGCCCCGGGAAGGGTAGACCAGCGGCGCCATTAGCCTGGGCCGGATCACCTTGTTGGCTGGGAGGCGGTTGCATTGAAATGCTGCCAGGTTTGCCCCCCGGACTTGGAGAGGCTGCAGGAAAGTCTCCAGGGCCGGGGGTGCCCTCGATGCTCTTAGAAATGCTGCTCCTCGTATGGCCCGGCGTCGAATTGGCTACTTGTTGAGACATCTGCGGATGTTGAGGGGTGGAATATCCATTAGCGTTGATGTTTTGCATACCGTGCCCCATCTGCTTGACCGGTGTCTGGACGTGAGGCTGCTGCATCTGCGGGGGTTGACCAGGTTGCATAGAATGACCCGGCTGAATCTGACCCATTCTCTGCGGTTTCACCTGACCCGGCATGCCAGGCATGCCCTGTTGCTTCACGTGTTGACTCATCCAAGCCTCTTCGAACTTCAAAAGGTTCCGCTCGTACACAGATTTTACCTGTGCGGGGGCGCTTGGTATTTGCTGCGGGTTAAACCCGAGGGTCATAGCAATCTGAGGCCAATTATTGCTAACCGTAGCCCTTTGATAATAGCCGTACTTGCTAACGGTATGGAACAGCTGAAGCAGGTGTATCGGTCTCCCTTCGATTATAGGATTTGGGTCCAAAGGTAGTTGTTTCGCGCTCATAAAAGCCATGAGGTTCTTGAGGAAGCTCTCAGGATTTGTCGCTCGGGGAACCTGTGGCGCTTGTTGAGGACGCATGGCATTCGGCGGCATCTGTCCATTTTGTATCGGTACCCCTTGCTTGGGCATCATGCCCCGGGCCTGGGCCATATTCTGAGCCTGCATCTGCGCCGCCGCGTGCATATTCGCCACGTTCCCCATATTCCCCATGTTCGCCATGTTTCCCATATTGGCCATATTTCCCATACCTCCTTGCTGAAACTTCTGTTGTAGAAACTGCTGGTACATCATGTTGGACTGGTCCATGTTGCCACGGCCTTGCGTTGCCTGCATCTGCTGCATCTGTTGCATTTGATGCATCTGCTGCGGGGTGAGCATCTGATTAGGGTGCATCTGAGGCCGCTGTTGCGCCTGTTGGCCCATTTGTTGAGCAGCCATAAACTGTTGCATCTGGTTCTGGGGTATCGGTCTCCCGGGCGAAGGAGAAGGTGCGTAACCGGGGTTGAAGTTTTGAGGAAAGTTTTGCGCTTGTATATACGGATTGGGCTGCGGCGTTCCACCATGCTCGGAGGGAACCGGTGACGGTTGGGGATTGAACTGTTGGGAGGCCGGCGAGAAAGGGTGCGGCGACGCGGTGTTAACGCGCTGCGGCACGCTACCAGGTCGAAGCTGATTGCCGGCCATAACGGGCGAGGGCGATGCAGTCGCTGACCCATTAGGTTGCAAATGCGGATAGTGCTGAGGTTGGTTGGGATTCTGCTGCTGCTGCTGTTGCTGCATCGCGTTCGGTTGGAAGCCTGGGAAAGGCGACTGCTGAGGCGTATCAGCGCGTGACGTCGGTAACATGCCCGGGTTTTGTCGAGGGGAGGCGCCAATACTGTCTTCTCTGGGCCGAGGTCGTTTCGAAGGGACGACAGAGTTCGTTTGGTACACGGGGTTGGAAAAAGAAGGAGAGGCATTGCGCATCGGACCGTTCTGCATAGCAGCCGCCATCTGCTGCGGGTTGGCGAACTGGCCTGCGGCGGCAGGATTGAATTGGCCAGGATTGGCCATGAAGGCGGAAGGGTCCATCATCCCCCCTGTCGATACCGGTACGGCGCCAATGGTGTTCGGATCGTTCATGTGAGAAAAGCCGTTGCTGCCATTGTGGTTGGGGACGGCAGAAGGGTCATTCATCCAAGAGCTCATGACTGATGGAATCTCAGGTGGGAACCCATCTGACTGAAAAAAATTAGATACCGTTAACGACGCCAATAAGTAACGACAAGTCCATTGAGATGAACTAAAGGCAAAGAGCGATAGGTAGTGTTACGATGGGGTGCTGTCGCGATGGAAAAAGTCGCGTCGCGGTTCGAGTGTATGGGGGTGTAATGAAGTGACCACCGATGCGATCGGGGGAAAAAGGGAACAGGTATTAGTTTCCGGTGGTTGGGTGGACGGGGGAAGAGCGTTAAAGCCCGCTTGCGCTTTCCGCTAGCTTGCTATGCTTAAAAAACCCGGGGCTTCCAGGCCTCAATTGCTTGCTACCTTGAGGCCTGCGAAGTCAACGAGGTTTACCACCTTTACCACCTACTGGCTCTCTACCGTTTTAGGTGAGCAGGTACTTAGGAGAGCGGCAAGCGGTCGAATAATGGAACCAGGACCTGTAACTCTCTCTCTCTCTCTCTCTCTCTCTCTCTCTCTTATCACTCTGCGGCTCTCTCTCATGTGTTTCCTTGCTCACTCGCAGACTCACTGGAGCCTCAGTGTAGAACGAATAGATGAGCCGGTCACGTGGCAACTCGGTAAGGGAGGAGAGATAGAGAGGCTGAGAAGATTCACAGAAAAGCAAAGCATAGCAAACGGAGAGTAGGTAGAAGTGTGAAGAGCAGCTAGTGGTCAACTATCTGTCGCAGAGACTCCTCCTAATGGAGGTGTACTAGTCATTACTTCGGCCACTGCTCCTCCTGAGAGTTACCTCGGAAGGTAGGTAGAGATGACAGTATCGTATGGGTAGCATATAAGCGGAGGGTGGGTAAACGGATGTGTATAGTTAAGACGTCCCGGGGTAAGGTAACAGTATCTGCTAACCAGTTGAATACGATGGCCGGCGAGACCAGGCTGTCTTCGCAAGGCAAGATGGCGCGTCGGCCTTCGGGTACTGCGCTTAACCAACGGGCAGTGTCACAAGACAGATCCTCTATTCGAGATCCATCCACAACACATCGGGCGGCCCGGGATGACTGATGGGTGGGTTGGTGGCAGAGTGTCCGGAGGGAACGAGAGAATAAAACCAGGTCTTACCTAAAGCACGCTTCAGGATTGTTTTCCTTTCAAGCAGGATGGGATCTCCCGGCTGAGTGTATCTGTCTAATGTGTGCGTTTGTCTCTCTCTGTGCTTGTGGTGCGTGTGTGCGTGTTATGCGTGAGAGACCCGACGAATTTGTGTGGGTGGGTTTGGGTGAGCGGTCTGGGATTTGGGGGGATTGGGGCGGCTTTGGCTTTGGCTTTGGCCTTGGTTTACAACCCGCGCTGTCTGTCTCTTACCTTCTCACTTCTGGCTTTTCGCGTCCGTGTGCCTGCTTGGTCGACGCTGGCAGATGACTGGCTAGACTTGGGAAGTGGAGGGACAAGTGATGAGACGGACCAAAGTACCAAATGAGCAGCCCGGATAGGAATTATTGGTTCCGAAAGCGCCAGCGAATGGGAGATGCCCTGTACAAAAAGGCACTAAGCCGAGATGGGCTAGACACGGAGTGATGAAGAATCCGTTATTGCGCGAAGCGAGATTTGGCGCCTTGGGGATGGGAGGGATTGCATCCGAGTGCACCGCCCTGCACTGACAGGGAGAATAACGCGAAGACAAGGGAGTTGCTTACGTGAACTGAGCAACTATAGGAGAAGTAGCCGAGAAGTAACTTACAGTAACAATCTAAGCGAGGTTTGACCTACTAGGAACTGCGAGGGGTAGCCCGGAGTATTGCCGAAGGATCTAATTGCTCATTGAAGCTAAACGCATAGACAAGTACAGTCAGGCCTTCTCATTGGCACTTGCCAGGGCCAAACTCACCTTGGAATGCAGGTTTGTGTGAACCCATGCATGAAATAAGACGCCAGATAAGAATGCCGGCATGCAGAGTTGTTACGAAAAGCTACCTGGTTCAAATGAACAGCGAAGTTTCCATCAAAGCGAGTTTGTGGTGCGCGGTTGGTGACGTAGACAGTGCCCATCGAGGGGCATGATGGGCTTGCAACGAAAAGAGAAACCCAAACAATCAGCAACGGAGTTGTCAGACTGAACGTGTGCCGAAATCCAACAGGAACTGAAAACTTACTTGGAGCATGCCCCCGGTTGAACAGCACCTAACGGGACCGTTGAGATCATATCAAATGAACTCGGAAGATGCTCAGGAAATACTGCCCTAAGAAGGGGGGGTAGAGCTGACCGAGGACGATATATCGCGATTGACTCTGAATTGTAGTCCAGAAGTTCCCACACCGTCTCATCTCATCTCAGAACTTCCACGGAGAGGCCGGCTACTATTCCGGCGCATGCGTGATATCGGTACCAACTGACGAAGAGTCAAATCCGCAGAGTAATAACTCAACCGGAAAGATATCAACTTGACAATTCCGTTGTCCCTAGATAGAATCCTGTGAGTTCTCGCAAGTCGATATGGGAACCATTAGGAAAGAATGAACTCCGAGTCATACGTCAACCACCGTCCCTCTTGGCTGTATCGTGTTGTCCTTGGAAATGGTTGCCCGCCTTGTCAGAATAATGGTAGTAGAATTGCCCACATTAGCATATAAAGGCTTCGGATTGCGAGATTGTCCAGCTTCATTGATGCAGCTGCAAGTTTAAGTCCGCCTGCAGGGCTGAGGAAGATGCTCATGTCCGCTGCCAGCCACGCAACAGGCAAACGATCTGCGTCGGATCGCCGGAAGCCGTGGGCTAATAGAAATTTGCTCGAACCCAACATCCGTAGCTCTCAAAGCCAGAGTGATATAGTGCTTCTCGTAGGTTTCCCCTCATTGATCGGCTGGCTGACAGAACAGCGACAAAATTCCCAAGCGACAAGGGACGTTCTGTTGTTGTCCTGATTCAATGAGTAACGTATGGGAATCCGTCGTGTAACAGTCTCACCACCTGCCTGATGGGCATGCCGGGTTACTCATTCTGTTCGCTGTCGCTACGAGGAACAGCCGCTCCCGGACAATTGTACAACAAGCACACCAGGAATGAGGGAAGTGGAGCTCCACAACATATCGTAGGAAATTCGACTGGCCGGAACTAAGGTGTTTCCTTTTGTCATGTCACTTGACCGACGGTCCGGGGGAGAGGAGTAGATCTTGCAGAAGTGAGATGTTTGGTTGCGTATGTAGTGGATAACTGTGTGTAAGTAAGGCGTCCGTACACCTCGATAACCAGGGCGTGGGGTTCCAAGGCACTACATCAGTTGTCCAGTTGAAATGCGACGTGATGTGACGAGTGCTTTGCTTCTGCATCCCTCTGGTTTTCGGTCTATCCACCCAAAGTCAAAGCCTCTAGGAAGAATCATCGCAGGAAGCATTGATACTGAGTTCGACCAGGCACATTCAGTGCATGTGGCCGTGCTAATGCGCCTTTTGCCATTCCGGGGTGGCCCTGGTTGGGAGAGCGGTCTTGGCGGAGGCCACTGGGCCCTGAACACCCCAGTCTAAAAGTGCCGTTCTGCACAACACTGGTGTTGCTCAGTCGCCTGCCCCAGGCTATCGTGCGTTTGACGACCAGTTCCGCCCGGGAGAAAATTTGGTCTGAATATTCAATTGCTGCTGATTTCATTTGACTCCTCTGCCCAACTTCGCTGCTCCTCTTCTCGCCCAGATCTCATTTGGTTGTCGCGTGAGGTACTTCTGCCACTAGTGAGTACCGTTTTTGGAGTGGTGGGTGGTGGGCTGCGTTTCCATGCTGCCATGTAAGTGATGCTCGACCCTGAAGAGCAGCAGCAGCGGACATAACACAGACAGGAAGAACGAAGAAAGAATATGAGTAAATAAAATTCAGGTGTGTGAGAGGGGAAGAACCGATAGGGAAGAGGAAGAGGAAGCGAGGAAGAGTCGGTCACAAGGGAAGCACTGGGGGGGTAAGAAGGGGTGGCCGTTGGGTCATTGTTTAAGCATACAATGTACGTACATGCCTTTAAAGGGTACCCTAAGCTTCAATTACCTAAACTCTCGTAGCATAAAACGGGCGAGTGAAGGCAGCAGAAACGGAGACGGGTCTTGTGGGAATGGTAAGGTAGCTCAAATTATCCACTCAATTTGCAGTCCTGTCAAAGTCAGTCACCAATGAATGACGATGATCTGGGACACTTCCGTCTAATCCCAGAATGCGAGTCGTACTAGTACCTGGGCAGGTATGAGTGTTCTCCGCAAGCCCCGTCGACCACATATTACCACCAGCGCCAATGCCTTGCAGATGTCCGGTGGGCTGCGCAAGAGACAGAGAACCGTGGCTTTTTAGTGTAATTAATAGGTAGGTAGCTACGTACGTACGCTACGAGACAGGCAGAAGGTTGAATACGTGGATCGATGTGTGACCCTCCATGTTAAAAGTTCGCCTGCTCGTGGAAGAAAGAACGGCAGAGAAAATGGCCGGATTCGTCAGAAGCTTCATGTTTCGAGCCGGATAAGCTTCGTGGTCTCGCGAGGGGAAAGCCATCCGACTCCTCCCACCCACGTGTTGTACGTTAGGTGTTATCTACTTGCTTAGGTAGGTACGGTAATAGCCGAGCGTTCTACAGTGTTGACGTTCGGATCGCGTCAATTTGAATGGGAATAAGAGGAAACCTGTCACACTCTAATGTATAATATGCCTTTGGGCGTATGGGTTCATCAATGTTTGATACTTGTTGAAAGTCTCTAACCGTTCAGCCGGCGAACATCCTGCCTTGGATGATCAAGTCAAAAATGAGTGGAGTACGAAAATCAAAATTCCCGACAAGGGACGTTGGATTATGGTGTAGCCACGTGCTAAGATTCTGATCAGGGAGGAAGTTGATATATATATGTTGGTTCGTTTATTAGCATAGGAATCGTTCCTCTCGGATTTCTCTTGATTCTAATTCGAGTTGGGGATTATCTTCTTTCTTTTCGACATTATGATGCTCGAGGGGCGCACGCTCTAAGGATGCTTGCTTTGGCCGTTCCTACACTATGTATGCGCTATGAAGAAAGACCCACCATCCCAGGTTAAAACTTACCTACCTCAAGCGCACTGAGCACAAAGCATCCATACCCACTGCATCCACGAAGGTGTCCGAAGCAGCTTTAATGTGTTGATATTCAAGTCAGATGATGATTCCACGATTAATGGGTATACCAACCATGAAGGTAGCTGCGTTTTGTGTGCCGTGGTAGGTGTGTCATGCAAGCCCGGCAACTGAAGTTTTTAAGGTATATGCTGAGGCTAGTATAGCCCGGGAACCCTGGATGGAATACACAGTTCGTTCAGTTACTACACAGACATCTCATCAAGTGCAGCTCAACATCCATCCCCACTGCGGGATTGTCATCGAAGTAGGTATACTGGAACAGGAAGAATACATGACTTCATGCAGAGCGTGAGTCGCTGGCCTTCACCGTATTCGCCGTTCGTCCAGACAAGATCCGGCCGGCATCAAAGTTAAGCGTTGTGTAGATTCCGGAGCATAGTGACTGAGAATCGGTTAGAGACACCGCTATATAGTTGTCCCGGCAATAGAGAGAAGGCTCTCGCATACAAGCGGTTCCTCACGTCGTGATCCGTCGGGAATGTTCCTGTCCAGCCCTCGATCATAGAACCTCTACGATACCTAATAGTGCCTCGGTCGATGATGAGGAATCATCACTCGACGTGCCGTCTCGGGGTGACCCAGTCAGTCAGCCAGCTCAGCCCAGCACAATGCAAGCAAGACGCTACTGATAGTATGCAGATATGCAAGTATGTGAGATGATGGATGTGAGGAGCGGAATGGTGCGCCAAATATGGTGGTGTGTGGGACGGCTATCCTTTGGAACCCTGCAGTGGTACCCCCCACCCCCCCTGTTCTGTTCCTCATGGCTTTTGTGGAGGAGGTTGCTGGTATTCCTACCTAGATATGTAAAGTGCATACTTACGTATCCAAATTGGCGTTGAGCCACTGCACCGAATCAGAACTTCGCACTAAGGTACTCCCCGTCATCGCCTACCCTAAATTCATATGTAAACACGAATTCTGTTGAAACTTATGCGGTAGTCAAATCCGGGTCGCGATGGTTGGCTACTGGCTTTGAAAGAAGCCGAGCGAATATACATGCGGCGAACCCGAGCGTATTCGCAGAATTCCACCGGAAACCCTTATCAAGATACAACAATGGGTTCTAGGTAGACCCGAAAGTTCGGTTGTCGAGCAGGGACCCCCACCGCCCCAGTCAACAGCCCCCTTCTCATTCGATTAATCAATCCCTTCCGGTCTACACTTACAGCAAAAGGGTTCGCCTTCATAAACTACCTGGCTCATCTACACCGAATAAATAACGTTCGCGTGCGCGTGCATCGGTCGGCATCATGACGAAACGGAAAGCGAGTCAGCTGGAGGCAGCAGAGTCCGAAGGCGCGTGGTCAGGCCCGAGGAGATCGGCGCGTCAAAAGACACGGGCACTAGAGGAGAAGGCGCCGCGGGACCATGTCTTGGATGCTACAACACAGAAGGCCTCGAAGAAGTCCAGCAGATCGATGGCTGTGGAGTCTGGTGGCGACCCGACCAACAGTAAGGATGAGAAGGTAGGCTATCTTATTTAGGGAGCAGTTCTGTAAGCAATTGCTACGCGCGATGAGTCGACTCATAGATCACCACAATCTCATCTCATCTACTTATTCTCATACATGCACAGCTCACTAACATATCCCAAAGACACACGCCGTGACAAAGGAAGCAAACAAGAAGCCCAAACCGAAAGAGGCTAAAGCACAGAACAGCAGCAGCACCACGGCCCCCAAGTCTAATGGCACGACCAACTCATCTGAGGAATCATACTGGCTCTTGAAAGCGGAGCCCAGGTCGCGGTTCGAGAACGGAACGGATGTCAAGTTCTCCATCGACGACCTAGCATCACGCACAGAACCAGAGCCATGGGACGGTGCGTAATCAGCGTTCCATTCCACAGCCAAATCAGCTTTTTACTGGGGTATCTGAGTAACTGGCTACTGACAAGTGTCCATCCGAAACAGGGATCCGCAACTACGTGGCCCGCAACAACCTCCGGGCCATGAAGAAGGGCGAGCTGGCTTTCTTCTATCACTCCAACTGCAAGGAACCGGGCATTGTCGGTACCATGGAGATAGTACAGGAGCACTCGCCGGACCGTAAGTAGATGCCTCTTCTCACCCCACGTCCTAGTTTTCTGCGAATACCTTGTACTCATCACACCCATCCAGTATCCGCACATGACCCCAAGGCGCCATACTACGATGCTTCTTCGAAACCAGAGGACCCCAAGTGGAGCGTCGTCCACGTCAAGTTCCGCAGTAAGTTCGCTAAACCAATCGGCCTGAAAGAACTGCGGGAGATGGGCAAACCTGGACAACCACTCGAGAATATGCAGTTGCTGAAGCAGAGCCGGCTGAGCGTGAGTCGGGTCAGCCGTGCCGAGTGGGATTACTTGGTGAGCGTGGCCAATGAACGAGGTGGAGAGGCTGCATGAAAACCCCCTTCCCAACAGGATGATGTGCGGGAAGCCCAAATGTATATTTCCGCTGTAATAACTAGACACCAAGCAGCTTCAAGGCTTCAGCAGGGTTCGGAGTGTGTATTCCAAGACCGTACGAATGCCTGCATCGAGGTCTTCGGAGGCAAGGACGGGCTCAAACCAAGATCTGACCTTCTCGGCCAGCTTGAATTGGCTCGTCGTGGTTGCAAGCGTCAATTTCAGGCGAGCGAGAGCTTCCCGGAGAGCCTTGGGGTAACCGGGAGTATCGATAACGACCCCGGCCAACGGTTGTTGAGTGTAGCAATAGCACGTCGACGGGTCATTGGGATAAACCTCCTGCATCGTGTCCAGGACGTGCTGTAGTATCCTCGCTTGTGAGCTGACCTTGTTGAACGTGGCGAACAGATAAAAAAATTGCTCGGCCACCGTAGCATTGAAGAACGACTGCTTTTTTGATATGTCAAATATAGCCAGGGGAATAGCGCCGTCGAGGGCAGGGTTCTTCTCCAGCTTTTGGGCCGTGGCATCGTCGAAGACCTGCTTCTTAGCAGCCTTCTCCGGATCCGGAAGCACCATCCGCCCATCCTCGTCGACATCTTCGTCGTTTTCGTCGCCGTCCTCGTCGAACCGTATCTCGTCATCGCTGTGCTCGGCCTGTTCCCTGATAGCCGTCTCCGTCCCACCCTTCTTGCCCTTGCGCGCCTCCATGCGCTCCAGCCACTCCATCTCGCACCGCGCGTACTCCAGCCAGACGGTCGGCTCCCTCGTGCAGAACCTAACGCCGCGCATGAAGAAGCCCCGGGCGGTCAGCATGTCCCCGCAGGCGGCCGACCTCCTCCCCGCCAGGACCCAGAGCTCGGACTTGGCGGGGTGCAGGCGCAGCGCCCTCGTCATGACCTTGCGGTACCGCTTGGTGGCCTTCATGTCGCGTGCGTAGGCAAGGTACTCCTTCCACAGCTCGAGGCTTCCCTGGTGACGGCCCACGGCGCGCTCGAGGATGGCGAAGACCCGGCCCTGGCCCGCGTGGGCGGATGAGGTGCGGATCTGTAGCCGGCGGCACCTCTTCGCCCGCAGCGACTCGAGGGACTTCTCCCACCTCGCGTAGTTCAGCCAGTCGGTCGGCCTATTCCCCGGCGACAGGACGAGGTGCTCGAAGTCGGTGCGCTTCTGCACAAGGGAGCGGATCTCCTCAGGGGCGAAGATACCTTTCTCTTCGAACTCGCGGAGTTGGGGGACGGCCCGCTCGAGGTAGAATCGTGCTTTCTCCGGAACGCCGGCCATGGTGGCTATGGACGCAAGGTAAGTCGACACCTACGGTTACGCGATGCGGCGGCACAGCTTGGGCTTCGAATTGCGTCGAGTAGGTAGTAGGTAGATAACGTGACAAAGCTGATGCGATGTGATAACACTTGAATTGATAAGAAAGAAATTTTAATGGAGCACTTGTTCGGCGAGCCGAAGGTGAAAAAGTCTGGGTGCGATGAACCCTCGGTTCGTCGGAGCTTGTTTATTGTGGGGTTGCTTGTAAGCTAGCAGGGATCACTGTCTTAGCAAAAAATACGTCCTAGGGCCTAGTCTAGTTAGTGTTCCTGAGTCCGCCGACAAAAGCGGGGTTTTATGGTATGGAGCTCCGGACTTCTAGATACCCATCATCACATACATAGTCACACTCTTACACTATTATGTATCTGAGGCCTTTTAAGTGCTTGCAGGTTGGAGGGGCAGCCGTCCCCCACAATGTCCGCCGGTTCTTTCCTTGCTTGCACCTGCCACTACTGAGTATCAGGCCGAATATTAATATCCATGTCGGGTACCAACTTGAGTGGTGAGTACCTAGTGTGGGTGTTACACTTGCCCCTAACGCGTAGTACAGTAGTCGCAACCAAACCGACTTGGCTTGGTGGCTCCATCTACCGAGAACCTTTCTGGGATGGCAGCAACTTGATCTTGACGTCATCACGAGCGGAAGTGACGGAAGTAAAATAGCAGGTGCATATAACATTTCCACACGATCACGGAAGGAGGGGGAAGTTGGTAGGAAAATGAAGAAATTCCATATGTCGCCGACGTATGTACCGTGACAGAACCCTAAATTGAATATCTTTCCACACTCCAGTGCGGACCGACTGGTCGTCTCGTTGGCCTTCCTGACCACCCTGCATTGTCCCTAGCCGCTCGACTCTCCGCAGGATACAGTTGTATTTCTTTTGTTATTCTTGTCTTGAGGAGTTTCGTGTCGAAATTCCCTATCCCGCCCTACATCGGTCAGCGTCGCAACCTTGCTTAGGCTTCAAGATGGCGTCGGCGTACAAGGACAAGGAGAGTCACCGGACTCTGTTATCTTTTAATGCATCTTGGGTGTCCCGGGCGCATACGATCTTCGCCTATGGTCGGTGCCCATATATCCTTCTTGAACTCATGCTACCCCATTCCTGATCCTAGACCCGAGCTGACTACTCGTCTTGAAGTCGCCTTTGTAGGTGCGCTCATCATCGGCCTCTGTCTCCATTATCACAAGATCGTCCGGAATGAATTCTACGGCTACCCTCATGAATGGTTTCCCTCCGTCTCCGCTACGATCGGAGATCGGTATCCCGAACGATCCCTTTTCATGTTCTTCATTGCCATAACATCCGGTGCGTATTGTACTGTAGGGAATGTCTGAGTTCGCCACGTACATTTGGTTGCGGCACATTTAGGTCCATATAATGTTTGTCCGGGTTAGCCGTGCTAATTACGAATCGCCATGCAGGACCAAGATTCACTCTCGTGGGGCTGTGGTATCTTCTCACGGCCCGTCGCGGAAATGCGTTGCCGAAATTTGTTGCCGCAACGGGAATCTTTCGGACCTTGGCATGCGGAGGCTTCACCTATGTCACCTCAACCGATGACCACGACCGGCATGACGTCTTCATGATCTCCTACATAGTTGCAACTCTCCCCTGGACCGCCGGATGCATCGCGCTGAGTTCGCCGAATTCCAGAGCGGTCAAACATCGGGAGCGTCTTGCTGCTGCTTTCTTTGCCACTATCGTACCCATGGTTTACTTGTACATCCAGCATAAGGTCCACCGCGTGCCTGGAGGTCAGTTACGGACGAATTCGGGAAATTCACGAGTTCCACTAACGTTTCATTTCAGCTTACACGAAATATGCCCTTTGCGAGTGGTCCTTGATCATCTTGGATGTGGCCTTCGACGCCGTCACTGTGTATGACTTCTCTTCTCTAGAAATTACTGTCCGTGATCTACAGGGTCTTAGCAATGGGTACGTACAAGAGCTCCCCAGCTGAGTCTTGCGAGCTCTCTCTGTTCCTTCTCGAGCCTTCTAGACCCCTGAAATTCGTTTCCAGCATGCCCAGCTTGACCCCTGGTTCAGCTCAGCTGGCACCAGCCCTTGCCATATCCAGTATCGCAACAGGTTCACGTCTTGGAAGCGCGGCTTTATCATCGGCGAAGCAAACTACCCCTCGGTTTAGCGTCAATCACATGGAAGAATGCGACAGCGCTTAGGGGGGGAGCAAACTCCTACCCACTTCTGGGGTGTCTCCGCCCCAAACAAGTCATGAACAGTATATCTTCCGCTGCTGGCCTATCGTCTTGTATTTACTGCATCCTCCTTTAATGCTATGGAATCTGTACGTCAAGTCGCTCTTCTATTTTGACGTCGTTTTGATTATCGCCTAACGGATGTCTTCAGCCTTGAAAACCCTCTGATGCATACGACAACCGCTGAGATCCAGAGACTTGTTCTGACAAGGGCTCGTAGGTCTATTTTACAAGCCATTCCGTTCGACGAGGTTGAATCAGATAGGAAGAAAGCAACTGGAGGCGCTTTTGAAGATGATTTTCGCTGGATCGAAGTCGCGGACACACTCGCCGAGGTCTATCATGGCTTTGTCTTCTGGTCCATGCTTACAAGCTTAGGTCTCGTGATCTGGTACTTCCCCCTCTGGCATATGGGAATATCGGGCTATGAAGCGCTCGTGATGACAACAGTGTCACCTATCCTCCTATGTATTAGACCATTTCGCTCGTTCGTCACCAATAATCTCCGTCTCTGTCACCTCCTGTCGCTTGTAGGCATCGCTGCCTATCTGGTTAAAGACCCCTCCTACCGACTGTTCACTGTTGGATTCGGCGTAACCATGGCATGCCTATCCTGGGCTGCTACATTCTCGGAATTAAGTCTCGCAGGAGGACTCGAAGGCAAGGTTCTAGCCTGGACCGTTGGACTTATTATGTCATCGGTTGCGAAGTTCGCCTGGCAAACGAACAACCCTATCTGGCCCATAATGCATTCAGCCAACGGAGGTTATAATGGCACTGGACTGACATTAGCCGTCGTATCAGCACTTGTATTTACCAGAAAAACTGGTCTGAATAGCCAAACGAGGAACCAGAGTGAGCGCGGTCGCTCGCCTTTCCTTGCCGGCATAGGTATCGGCAGCCTGCTCTTTGGTATGCACTCTCTCCTTTCTGACACCAGCACGATGATACTGTGGGCATGGGAAGGATATCCGGTACGAGGGCCCCTTCCTGTCCCCCATGGCTGGCTCACCATGGCTGCTATGACTCTGGGACTGTTGAGTGGGATCTTACGACCAGCCTTGATTACCACGTGGTCATTGTATGGTGTTGGATGCCTCGGCGCAGCGATCCTCACCGCTTATCACAACTGGTTCGGCTATTATGGCGGCCTCATCACCGCGTTCTATCTCATGGCCGTTGCGGGCCCTCTCATTACAGCTGCTGCCAAGGAGAACCCAGCAGTAACTTTTGGTTTGGGGTTTTTGCTCTATAACTTCATGGTCCTCTTCCATGTCTGGGTGGTGGCCTACGCCTTTGTTCCCGGTGGTCCACTCGTGCGGGAGCACACGGACTGGATTATGATTACGATGATGCTTCTAATTGGGCTCGGCGTCTTCAACTTGAGGCATAGGAGACCGTATGATCACATAACCTCCAAATCGAGGCCTGTATCTCAACGCCGAAGATATCACACCCTAGGACTCTGTGCAATAAACCTCTTCTTCTTGGCTACGACGTATTTACGCTTCCCCCTTGACGACTACAAGCCCTACCACGAGGACGCAAGGGTCGTCACGGCGGGCATATGGACCGTCCATTTCTCCCTCGACAACCACATGTGGTCCTCAGAATATCGAATACGCGACCTAATCAAGGAGCTCGAACTTGATGTGGTGGGCCTGCTGGAGTCAGATCTGCAACGCATCATCATGGGCAATCGGGACATAACTCAGTTCCTTGCCGAGGACCTGGGAATGTACGTGGACTACGGCCCGGGTCCGAACAAGCACACATGGGGCTCCGCGTTGCTTTCAAAGTTCCCTATCGTCAATTCCACGCATCACCTCCTGCCGTCCCCGGTAGGTGAGCTCGCACCCGCTATTCACGCCACACTCAATATGTACGACGAGCTGGTCGACGTTTTCGTCTTCCATTCCGGCCAAAAAGAGGATGTTGAAGACCGCAGATTACAGGCCGCGTATCTCGCCGGGGTGATGGGTTTCTCGTCCCGTCCGTCCATCCTGCTCTCCTACCTCGTTACTAAGCCTCTTAGGGGGAACTATCACACATACGTCTCCGAAAGGTCGGGTATGCACGACGTCGACCCGACCGACCAGACCCGATGGTGCGAGTACATCCTCTATAAGTACCTCAACAGGGTGGGCTACGCGCGGGTCTCGCGCGGTATGGTAAGCGATACCGAGCTGCAGGTGGCCAAGTTCGTCGTGCCCAAGGGAGAGGAGGAGAAGGCCCAGATAGCGGTGCTAGATGGAGACCCCCAGGGGAGGAACCGCAGAGCCCAGGAACGCGATGTCCCGGAGAGCTGGAGGTTCCCCGCCATGTTTCAGGGGAAGGGGGTCCGCGGTCACAGGTACCATGTGTTCCATGCACCGCGATACTATAAACCTGCGTGAGCAGTGGCATCGTTGACCTTAGGTTAAAGGAGGAAGCGCCCAGATATCGGTGTTCATAGGGTCTCGCGGCTGAGAGAAGGCTTATTGATATTTCTAATGTACATCATAGTGAATGACTAGCCGACTAAGCTACCATGCACGCATCGACGGATGGAATGATTCCCTCAATACTATCTTCTTGCGTGAAGGTAGAAGTCCGTCTTCCCAGTCCCCCGATCTTCCGCCTACCTACTTAGCTTATGACAACGTAATAGAGATCTGTGATTACAGTGCAGCGCCAAAAGAGCGGGTCGGATCTTTGTCGTCCTATCGACGCGCTGCCAAACGGGTCCTGCCCGGTACTGCCATAAAAGACGTCCCATTGTGAGCTGCCTCGTGCATGACGTACAGTACATCCCTTAAGCGTTCTGCTAGATCAGCGCTCATTTTAGACTTGCGTCCAATTAGGGGGCGTGGTGTCGCATAACCTTTAGCCTGCTGTGCAAAGCTACGAAAGAGGAGCTTGGTGTGTAGAGAACCGCACAGCTATGGCTTACATACATGGAGGTTCTCTGTCGGTGTATCACGTCATTGCGAGGTGCACATTCTACAAGTTCAACGGGGCCATTTACAAGCCATGGTTCTTGCAAATTGGTGGTGTCAAACAGCCTGAGACCACGCAAATTGAGTATCCTCGTTGCAGCTTCATTCGTATATTGGTTCTGATGATGATGACAGCTAACTGTCTCTCGTCAGGGCAGAAGGGAATTAATCTCTCATACAAATTAGCTGCTACCCCTGTGTCCTTCACCCATTAGCGCGACACACGGACCGATTCCTTCCGACCTAGAGCCACTGTATCCGACATACCCTTTAGTGAGGCCATCGCAGATTTCGTTAGGGCTCACTATTCAAGGATTATCAGTGGATTAGGTCCTTCTGAAGCCGATCGAGATCGCTTCCTATTAGGAACTCCTGCGTCACCTTACGTTCCAACTGACGTATCATGATCTTTTCGCGGAGTTCGTTTTCCTTTTTGATGGACTTTAATTATTGCGTGATATTTTTTATCTTTAAAAGTTTTACGAACTTCTTATGCGCGTTACCCGTAAGTGACTTCGTAAGTCCGTTAGCTACCATATTATTCGTTTCCTGCTACTTGACTTATACGTTTTCTTGTAGATATTTTTGTTTTAATTAATAATTGTATACCTTAACGTACTTTAGCTTTGTTATAAGCTTTAAGGCGTTTTTAATTTACCTCAGCTAGCTCAGGCCTCTCTGGCTCGTTCTCTATTTTCTTCAAAGTCACTTAAGTACCGCTCCATAACGCTAAAAATCAACCAATCAAACCCCAAATCCCCGTAACGAGCTAGCGAGGCCTGAGTTCATGTTGTGCGAAAGAGGGGTTCGTTCTGTATATTTCATGATTAAGAAAACCGAAATTCTGTAATATCTTAACAATAAGACGTTTTTTGTAGTTATATATATATTTATACGAATCCCTTCATTATGGCTTATCATCAGTATTATACTGGTCCTGATTAGGATTCTTTTGCCACTTTTAGATACTAGTGTCAGCTAGCTGGGGGGTGCGTAGCGCACCCCATATACGGAAAGGTCACCTACTGATCGGCCCATATGTGTTCCGGAGCTAAGCTACTTAAAGTTGTATGAGTGTAACAGCACCTGCAACTGACCTAATACAATAACATAACTGATGTCCCCTATATCTGACAATTAAGAATCTTATTCGCTTAATTCGCGTATATATTAATTAATTAGTTGTTGTTAAGATGATATAGGCTGTATATCAATAGCAATTATCCATATATTTTAAATAATAATAATGGCAACCGAACAGTCGACGTCCTTAATTATTTATAAGGGACCTAAGGACTAGGATCGATTTAAAGGCGAATTTTAATTTAAAGCGTACGCGCTTGATATTTAGAACTTTATCGATCTTAATTAAGACGATCCATGGCCTACCAGACCTAAAAAACCCGAAATATCCTTTTATTTAAAGAAATTAATCCGTTAAATAACGACTCGAATAACCAGTTTATTTACCGAAAGAACTATATAAGTCGAAAAGGTCGATTTAACGGGCCATCCGATAAATACCTTTAAGATAATTACCGAAGGCAAACAAACCTACATTTAGGATTTCGCGGCATATACCTATAAGGATTGGAAATACGAAACCTTCCGCAAAAGCATTAACGAACTTACGAAATAAATTTTAGAATCTATATCTTTAGCGATTAAAAAAACAAATCTTCTTTTAAGGAAAAACTTACGAAAGTAATACGTTAAGCTGGCTAAATCCGGCAAGGTATACGATACCAGGTTATTAATTAATACTTAACGAAAATACCGCAAAAGGCTAAAACAAACCTCGAAATCCGGCAAAAGGTTAAATAAGTAAATCGTAAGGTAGCAAAAAATTATAGCCCAGGGATAACAACATAATATCCCAGAAATGAATATAACGGTTATATAGGTTAACGACCTATGTACAGCTCTGGCTTTTATTGCGGAAACCTGGACAATAACCTTTTAAATAATAAAAAAGGCTAAAATCGATAACGGTACGATCAGTTACCAAGAGGTAGCAGCTAACTTTCTGGATTATTAGGTTATAACCCATCCCCCATTTATATTAAAAAATATCAAGGCAACGTTTCCAACGTTTCACGGGACCCCTACGGACCAGTCTAATCAGGATCATCCTAATCAGGAAGAAACCAAGCCATCTAACCCTTAGCCGCGAGGTAGGGCCCCTGGACGAAGGCCGAAACGAAACGGTTATAAAGGCTTTCAAGCGGACCGAAATACTAGCAAGCGAAAGCGCCAAAAGTTGGACGCACAAGGTACCCGTTATAAAACGTGCTTAAATACGCTACATAAGCTAACCTAATGCTTTTATGCGTTCCCTAATAAAGCTTCAGCATAATTTAAGTTTAACGGAATAATAAAAGCTATGGTTAAAAAACGGATTGCTTTTGATTAATCATTAAAGGAAAAGATTAACCGTTTGTTAAAAATTATGGATAAATTAATTATATAAAAGACAGATTAACTTTTAAAGGGAATAAAATAAATTCTGGCGTACTTTTTAATTTTTGATTAACGCAACGCAATAAACGTTTTGTTTTATCCCTTAAAGAATTTATCTATTTTAAACTTAGGGTCCATAATATACATCTTTAACCTTATCGGCAGGTTCCTAAATTTCAGACCAACCGTACAGGGTGACGGGGTGTACGTAGGTAATAGCTTCGTACCGATTAAGGGGTATAAAAAGGTTAATATGTTACTTCAAAATCTTAGCGGTACGAGAACGTTACGTTTATACAACGTTACTTACTGCGAAAAATTTGCGTACAACCTAATATTATTTCGACAGCTTCGAAAAAAGAGGTATTAATAAAATAACCGAAAAATTAATAATTTTATTCGAAATAAGTATAATTAAATAATTATTATGCTAATAAATAAGTTTAATTAGTTCGTTATCGAAAATATTAACGTAATAGCTACCTATGCAACTTTAGTTACCTATAGACGAAACGTCAACTTATGGACGAAAAGATCACCGCGTATAGGTGACGGTACCATATAACACCTAAAACTAGGCCATCCAAGCCCCGAAATAATCGCTTAATTACAGTTCTATATAAAAGAAGTCCGCCTGAAAAATTTTACAATAGTCGAATATTAAGCATGTAACAAGGCGAAAGCCAAAAGACAAATACGTCGCAAGTTACGGAAAGGAGCTTCCCGATTAGGATAAAAAATTGCCATCGACTTTATAAACTTCGAAAAAGACCCGGAAGGATACAGATACGTCATATTTGCCACCGACAGATATTCGGGATTTATCTAGGACACCTACCTTAAAAACCGAAAGCAAGATATATTAATTATAACGTTTCGATATTTTCTAAAAGTCTTGAAGAACCAAGATAAGGTTTTTCTATAGGTAATCGAATACGATAATAAGATTTTAAAGAATTACTAATTTCGAGATATGTTCCAGTCGCCTTTTTTTAATATCAGACTTAAACCCTTAATATTACATACCCAGGCCTAAAACGGGGATGCAAAGCGTTTAAAGGGTGTAATTAAGAAGAAAGCGACTGCGATACGAAATAGCGCTAAGTTACCAACATTCCTAATCATATACATTTTTAAAGCGGCAGTATATTTATATAACCGTACCCCCAAATACGCTTTCTTTTGGCAAACCCTATATAAGGTTTACTATATTTACTTAACGTATAAAAACGGTATTATAGTATTCGATCGGAAACCCCAAAAAACCCATCTACGAACTTATAGCTATATAGCCTACGTTATAACGACCGTTACCATAAAAAAAGAATAAAGATTTCAAAAATTAAATCCTAAAGCATGGATTGGCTTTTTCGTCGGTTACCGATTTACCAATATTTACGAAATTTGGAATCCGTTAATTAATAAAGTTATTACCATTCGAAACGTACAATTTAACAAAAAGGCTACCTTTTTAGGTAATATTAAAAACTTTAAAAACGACCTTCTTTATATTACGGAAAATAAGTTACAAAAATTACTCCGATAGGTAAAAATACCTAATCAAGCTAATAACCACCCTATATATATATAAAAAAAAGATAAAAACCTAAGTGGAACAATTTAATTACCGGCTAAGCAAAAGGAATGGTTCCAAAATAGCACAAACGTCGAAGAAAACGTACGGGATGGGGAAAAATAAGCCTGTTCGCATAAAATTAATCACCTCTATACGACCGCTATGTTCGAACCACTTCCAACCCTTAAACCATTACCGCCACCAACGTCTACCCTAATAACTATTACGATTATTACGCCGGCGGAAGAAATAAAGGTAACCTTAAGCTCTTATTATACTATTTAACCC
Source organism: Monosporascus ibericus (assembly GCA_004154915.1). Lineage (NCBI taxonomy): Eukaryota > Fungi > Ascomycota > Sordariomycetes > Xylariales > Monosporascus > Monosporascus ibericus. The sequence continues at coordinate 2,095 of QJNU01000078.1, read as the reverse complement.
AAAGTAACGGTAAAAAACGAAAGCATTTTACGGATCGAAATTACCTTCCCATACGTTCCGTATTACAAAAATGTTACCAAAGTTAACTATAAAGTATAGGAGGCTGTATTTAATGTAAAACGAATAACTTATTTTGTAAATATACGTAATAACCGGCCGGTAAGCTACGGAATTTTAAGAAAAATAAAAACCCAAAATACGCGTTACCTTAATCGGAAAGGCTTTAATATAACAGCATATAAAGTACCTAGGTTAAAGGGCCGGATATACAGGCGAGATTTATCGCCACCGCCACAAGGCCATAAAGAGCTAAGTACATACCCTTTAGGAAAAATGTTTAAGGAAGCCGAAAGGATTTACTTATAGAATTATAAGGAAATGTAATCCTGGAAGGTTATTAATTAGTCCTTTACCAAAAGGAAACAGGTCCTAAGGTGCATATAAGTATACGTTTATAAATTCGATAAGTATAGTTGGCTTCAAAAATGTAAGGCCCGTTTCGTCATACAAGGTGATTAATAGTTTAAAAACGTTTATAAAAATATATACGTATTTACGCTAGTTAAAAGGTCGTTTCGAACTTTAATCGCTATCGCAGCTAGGTTTAACCTGGAGCTTAAGTAGTATAACGTTATAAACGCCTTCGTTAACGCGAACTTACCTTACGAAATATACATAAAAACGCCCCTAGGATACCTATAACGTAGCAAGATATTCTTAATTAAAAAGGCATTATACGGATTAAAAAAGTCTTTTTTACTTTAGCAAAAAAACTTTATTAATACGTTTAAAGATTTAAAACTTAACCCCGTTCCTTACAAACCATGTTATTTCCTTTATTAAGGGGTGCTTTTATTTTTTTACGTCGACGACATAGTCATTACGTATAACAAAAAATATCAGGACCTTATCAATCAATTAATCCAGTAGATATAAAAACGATATACCCTTATAAGTAACGAAGATTTACAATGGTTTCTCGGGATCGAAATAATTAAAGATAAACCTAACAAAAAAATCTGGCTATCTTAATCCGATTTTATAAATAAATTAATTAACTTAATTCCTAAAAAAAGCCTAAATAACTTCCTAGAAACGCTAATAATTAACGTCGAACTATTGCCGAATCTTGATCTAGCCTATCTAGGTTTAGTTAACAAATACCAAAAAAAGATTAGTTCCGTCTTATACGTTACAATCAATACGCGACCTAATATATCCTTTATAATATCCCGACTCGCCCGTTTTAATATAAACCCTAATAACGTATATTATAAAGCAACTAATCGCGTTATACTATACTTAATCGGTATTAAAACGTTAACGTTATAGTTCGGTAACGAGGATTTAATGGATACTTAAAACGACGCCTTTTTCGCGGATAATTCGATCGACCGAAAAAGTTTTTAAACTTACGTTATAAAGTTATTCGGAAAAATAATAAAATAGCGGGCGAATAAGTAAGATATAGTAACTACTTTTATAACTAAAACGGAATTATTATTCCTTATGCAAGTTATAAAAAAAACCTTATTTATTTTTCGATTAATTAAGGAATTAAGAATTGGCCTGGATATAAAACCGTTAAATATGTGGTACGATAATTAATAGACGATACGGCTGATTAACGCCGACGTCGCCCTTCTATAAACAAAGCTACGGTACGTGAATATATATAACCACTGGCTGCGAAAGGTAGTAAAGAGGGACCTAATCAAAGTGGATTATACACCTACGGGTGACATGTTGGTTGATGGATTGATTAAAGCCTTGTTACGAAAAACCTTTAGGCACTTTAGAGAGCAGTTAGGACTAATGGATATTACTGAAGCCCTAAATCAGCGGAGGAAAGCTTTAAGGGTTATTTCAGACGAGGAATTAGCTAATCAAAAGGATTTAATCGCCGGAGGAGAGGTGGAATGGACAGCTGTGGCTTTAGGGAGTGATGAAATGCGGTGATCAACGCCGTGAATACTTCAAGGCGTTAAGGGGGTGTGTCAGCTAGCTGGGGGGTGCGTAGCGCACCCCATATACGGAAAGGTCACCTACTGATCGGCCCATATGTGTTCCGGAGCTAAGCTACTTAAAGTTGTAT